>ML295847.1:45723-92312 GCA_005239495.1 Nicotiana undulata | reverse complement strand
CCCCCCCCCATTATTAACTATCACCACCACCACCACCACCATTCTCAATCATAATCGTCATCACTAACTACTATGCTGAACCACCACCACCAACCAAAACTACTACAAACCAGCGCCTCTAGTCGGCATTCACACGTTTGCCTTCACCACCATCAACTATCATATTTTAAAAAACTATACATTTTATTGATAGAATATTAGATTAATTAGTATTTCATTTGAATTTTATGTTTATTAGTTTTCAAATAAAGATAAATTTTATACATTCAGATGTTAAAATTCGACTATTCTTAAAATTTTGATCTTAATACACATCTTGATATTCAGATGTGTGTATTCAAATTTAAATATTTTAATCTTAATACATATATTGATATTCAGATGTGTATTTAGATTCAAATATTTTAATTTTAAAAAAACAAAGGAGGCCTAAATATGTATTTCTTCAGAAAGTTACTGAAAAGTTAAAGGAAAAGAAATAGAAATAATTTTCTTATATTTGTTTGTCTGAAGGTAAAAATAAATAAATAAAGTAAGATCTCCAACAACTTTTTACAGAACGTCAATTCTTGTCCAAAATCTATTACCATTATGAGAACTTTCTTGATTAAAATTCAAAAGAAAAGAAAAACATCCGACAATTCTTCTTTTCCTTTCCTAACAACCAAACGGTAAAGCTAGGTGTAATGTCAAATTATGGAGGCAGACTGTCTAATTTATTATGGCATTTTGAGTTTTGAAGCTGGCCCGCATATTAACTCGTGAAGAACATGATAATTGTTACATAGTTTGTAAATTAATATGAAGTAGCTAGGTTTGTCCCACAACGGAATAAAAAATAATTGTGAGGACATTATATATTAAAAGCCTTAGTATTTTTTGTTTAGGTTTTAAATTTAAACAAGCGTTTGTTATTCATGATATAATATAAGCGAAGGTCTTCCTTCGTGAAGCGGCTAAGTATGTATATGCAATACACAATGACTTTGTTATATTATTTTAGTTGTGGGATTTTATTGCGTCGTTATTGTTGTCGTAATGCCTTTATTATATCCTGAAGGTATTTATACATCTATATTCCTTAAACGGTACGGTACTATACGAGTAATATCTCTTTAAAGAAAGTCCACGGGTTCATGCCTCAATTTTATTTTATTTTTAATTTTGTCTTTCTGTTTTTCTAAAGTAGAATTAATTAACCTTAAGACGATATATGTTGAGTGTCCCACCACCTGCGAACCACTTATACAGCTCATATAAAGCAATTACTCAACACATTTCCAACATGATACAATGGTATAAATGCTCAACATTTGAGTTTAGCATAAGTACTGTTACGCGGCGCCTTCCTGAAATTTTTTGGAAGGGCGACGTAAGGCTAAGCAACCGATGTCAGGGTGGTTGTTGTCCGCCGGGTGAGGTCCCCTCCACACGCTAGACAAGATTGTCAGTGCTGTGCAGGATAACCAATGCCAACAATTGAGAGAACAGTAATGAGAATTGAATAAAAGCTTGATTGCATTAATGAAAGCTATTACAAAAAGAAGGCAATGCGGTGTCGAAGGGTAGAGACACCAGTACAGAGAATTGCTTGCTAGAAAGTTTTTAATTGCTTGATACCCCCTAATAATGCTTAAAAAAAATAAACCAAAGTTATATGATTAGACCAAACTACGCTAGAGAAACATAATGAAAGTACATGGAATAAAACAACTCTATATTTACAAGGAAAAAGACTTAGTTTTCTACAAAGGTAGAAATAGGTCCGTTGGCAGCAACTTTGTCTCAGGCATCACGATCTGCGCGCGCGGCATTGTCTGCGCGCGCGACGCTGTTGGCAGCTGCTTGCGGCTATGCGCTAGCGAGGAAAATCGGTGGGGCGACAGAGGCACATGCGCGCTTGTCACTTGGCGCGGCCAAGACCACGGGTCTGTCCGTGGCTCTAGGCGTTGGGAGGCTTGCTAGGAAGCCACGGGGCGCGTCCAAGGGGTCATGGGGCATAGCTGGAAAGCTGCCCATGACAATCTCCCCCACTTGAGTTGGCGACGTCCTCGCGCCTTACTTGCCAAATAATCTCCAATCAGGCTCTTGTAGGCTTTGAGGTTTGTTCCCCTCTCCCAAGTGTTCTCCTCTGCATCACACCCTTGCCATTTTACCAAGAACTCTTGGTGATCCTTCCTGGAGGCATGAATTACCCGGTCATCAAGAATAGCTTCAGCCCGCCTTTTCCCGGTGGAACCGGGGCCTCGAATACTAGATATTGTGAGTTGGCTCCGTGAAAGATCCTCCGTGTCTTCCCGAAAAGGTTTCAATAGACTGACATGGAAGACGGGATGGATTTTCCACCAAGCTGGGGTATCCACCCGGTATGCAACTTTCCCAATGCGTGTTTCAATGGACAAGGGTCCAATATATTTTTGCAGTAGGCGAGGGTCATGGACCCCTGCAAATAAGTACCGCTTTGGGATTTTGACCATCACTTTGTCTCCTACTTGGTATTCAACAAAGCGACAATTCTGATCAGCATGCCTCTTCATTAGCTTTTGGGCTTTAACCAGATGGTTGTCGCGCCCCCTTTTTCTATCGCACGGGTTAGGTACGGAGAGATCGGGTTTATGACATTTTGGACAACTCCTTAAAGGAAGAGGTTTAAGGAAGAGTCGCCACCTAACGATTTTTATGGTGCGTTAGGGATCCTAGAGTTGATAACTCATGAACTAGTTCGCGTTACCAGAGATTGAGTAAGGGCTTGAAATTATCCCAGGGGGGAGGTATTAGGCACCCTTCAAGATCCACAACTGTGGGTCCCAGCCAATTAGTACTGTGAATTTGGACGATGAGCAAGTAACAAGTAAGGTTCACATATGAGGGGATTTAAAACAAGTATGAAAATCTTTAAAGGTTTTGAGTAACATAAACGTTTGAAAAGAATTGTCCTAGGTTTACAGTAATACGGATCACTTCAATGCAATACCCGGTATGTCACACCTCGGGAGCCTTCAATACAGATAGTCCCTCCACTTGCCATGTATTGAGCGTATAATACTTGGTGAGTGGATACACATTTATGGCGGGAATGTTTTGCCTCCGCTTTACCTTGAAACCTTGTGTTCTTTTATGGGCGCATACGTCGTACATCACTTCCATTTAATGCTTCTTCCACGTGTTTGTTTCTGATTGGTTCCAAAATGACCCGGCGCCTTTTATGGCTTTTTGCGGCTGCATCAGTCCCAAAGTGACATCTTTAATTATGACTTTCCATCATTACCTTTCCAAGTTTTGACGGTCGCCATTAGGTATAAATAGTTGTCTTCTTTTCTTCCTTAGTACGAAAGACTTCTATAACTTAATCTTTTATTTGTGAAAGAATTTCTTCTTTGCTTTTATAAATATGTCTTCCTCAGGTCAACCTGAAAAGGTTATTGACGTTGAAGCTTTGGCTTCTTCTTCTGCTCCGTCTAGGAGTCGGAGAGGTGGCTGACTAAGGAGCCTGGGACGTACCTCTACTAGAGGTTCTTCCTCTTCTTTAATTTCCCCTTCCTCCGCTAGGTCGTTGTCTTCTCCGAGAGTTAGATCTTCTCATTCTGTTTCTAGGAACAAGGATGATTTTCATGAACCCAGAGTTGATGAAATCATTCCTGCTGAGATAGTCTTCCCAGATGTAAATTCTCCTATCGCCGAACATGCTTCTTCTTTAGATAGCGTAGAGAAATATGCTACCATCATCACTGTAGGTCATCTTCCTGTCATTCGTAGGGAATGCTCTTGGGAGTCTAATGTTCCCATTCTTGTGCCAAGTGATACTCAAAGAATTACGTCTTACAAGACGGGTTTTTCTTACGTCTATACTTACCCTTTCACATTAGGATTTCAGCCTCCTGTTGACCCTGTTATCATAGAATTTTGTCATTTTTTCAACATTTGCCTAGGACAAGTTGGTCCTTTAGTATGGCGTGTTGTTGCTTGTCTGAGAGTTCTAGCTTCAAGGGTTTCTGTCCCTTTTACCTTTCATCATCTGGTGCATTTATATTCTCCTTCTTTATTCCATCAAGGGATTTTTACTCTGGTTTCTCGGAGTAAGAGGGTTTTAGTAACCCCTGGCGATGACAAAGACAGAGGTTGGTACCTTAGGTACGTGGCTGTTCCCACTGCTGTTTTAGTGGGTGAAAGTAATCTTCCCTTCCCTGAGAAGTGGAATCGTGCACCTAAGTACTTTGATTCGCACCTGTTTTATTTACATAAAATTTATTTTGTGTTTCTAACACCGTACCTGTTTTCTTCTTTTTTACAGCAACTATGAATATTGTCGAGAATGTCTCCGACATTCGCAGTTGGGTAGAAAGAATGTTGACTTCTGCTCCTGCCGAGGAAAGATCCTGGAAGTATTTTTCGGCAAAGCACAAGTGGATTTTCAAGACCCATGGTAAGTAGAGTTTTTCTCACTCCTTTTCTTACTTGAGTTTTTTTTAATATTAACTCTTTCTCTTTTCTGATAGGGTTTTCTACCCGTGGGACATCTTCATCACTTCCGAGGATGTCACTATCTCATGCCCAGGATATTTTGACTAGTGCTTCGAAGAGGAAAGTTCAAGATCCCCGCTCTGGAGGGGAAGATGTAGGTGGAGAAGAGGGTTCTTTAATGCACCGGGTGAGAAGAAGGCGGGTAGTTTCGGACGACGAGTCTACTCCCGCGCCTCTTTCTTCTGTGTTGGCTACCGGGCTTTCTTCTTCTCGTGATCAATCTCAGTCCCAGTCCCCAGCTCGAGACCCTGCCGAGCGTATGTTTCACGAAGGGTTTGAAGTGGACCCTGATGATATTCCCTTAGCTACTATTTACCCGCATTTTTCTGCTATTTCTGCTCCCCAGGTTACTGCTGTTGTTTCTCATTCAATAACTCTTATCTCCTCAGTTTCCCTTTCGCCCGTCTCTATTGAAGCGCCCGTGGCTTTTTTGGCTTCCGGCCCCTCTACCTCTTCTGCTGCTCCTTCTGTCCCTGCTTCCGTGCCTTCTATTATAGAAGAAGGGTCTTCCAGCAGGGAGATGAGAAGGGTCATGATTGAGGTTCCAGCTGGTGGAAGCCTCTTTAAGAAGATTAGTACTGGTGAGCTGAAAATGTGGCTCAAGCCTTTGATTGGCCCCGAAGAAAGAGCCAAGCTTGACAACCATGCATCTCTTACTTGGGCTAATGAGGTGGTGCATAATTCCTTAAAGGTATGTACNTAAAAGATGAGAGAGATACCTTAAAGGAGCAGCTGAAGACTGTCAAAGGAGAGCTAGCAGTGGAGAAGGCTTCTTTTAGCCAAGTCAATAAAGACAAGGATGCTCTTGAATCTTCATTTGCTGAGCAGCTGTTAAAAGCCACAGAAGAGATCCGGTACTTGAAGGACTTGTTGGGGAGAAACGAAGAGTATTCTGGAGAACTCGTACGTAATCTCTCCCAAGCCCAAGAAGATCTCCCTGAAGCCTTGGCGAAGGTCCAGAATCAGGAGGAGTCAGTCGCACCTTTGAAGGTTTCCCTTGAAGCTGCTGAAGCTGAAAATGACAACTTGAAGACTGAACTTCAGGTATGGTCGAGAGATTATAATGAGCTTGAAGAGTCAACAACGGTTGAAGTGAGTTGGGCATATATGAATGCTCGCCACGACATACTGATGGAGATGAGTCAAGTAGGCTTCGATCTTGATGCTAAGATTGCAAAGTCTAAAGAAGCTATAGATAAGACTCAGCAAGGTCTTGATCTCTCTCCAGTTGATGAAGCAACGGACGACCCTCCAGAAGAAGAAGCTGGCTCTCCTCCTCCTCCTCAAGAATGAAGACTTTTTAGTCACCCCCCCCCTCCCCCTTTTTTTTTATTTGATTGGTGTAACCTCACAAATGTACATATTTATGCGGCTAAGCACTTAGTTTGGTACTTAGTTTTTTACTTAGCCACTTTTATATCAATACAAATACTTTTTGAGACTTTTATGAATTTTGAGCTTTACTCTTTACTCAAGTCTATCGCTTTTGCTTTCGTGAGGTTTTTGTTCGTACCTCTTAGCTTTCTTTGCATAAAGATGCGTGCTTTACTTTGAACCCTTTTATGATGGGTGTAGTATAAGCTTTAGCCTTTGTTTATAAAAGGCTTTGTTTGTGAATTAGGGCCCTTTTAATTAATGTTTTAATGAAGAAGACGTCTCAACTTCATTGAAAATGCAATAGAGTAATGAATTTTTCACATGTTTTAAGAATGTTTTTGTGAGAGGTTTTTGCTTGAAATTTCACAACATTTTACATGTGTTACGTTTGTCATCTAAAACTCATGTTGCAACTGTTTTGTTTTAACAGATTTAATAATCACTTGTATTTCGTAACTGTTTTTAGTAGATAACTGTTTTTTCGAGTTAATACAAGGAAGTAATTGTTTTTCATTAGTAACAGTTTTCGTAAGTATTGGGTTTGTTTCCCATGACTGTTTTATTTGCAACAATTGTAAGTACGAGAGAAATGTATTGTAATCCGTAACTGTTTTATTTGATAACAATTTTGAGAATATATACAAGGGTTTTGATCTTCCATCCGTAACTGTTTTATTTGAATAACAGTTTTCTATTTGAGTACAAATATTTTTGTAATAATGATGATGATCTTCTATCCCTAACTGTTTTTAGATGTAACAGTTTTTTGTATAAAAGATGTACATTTCTTCTTCGTAGCTAATATTTTGCCTTCTAACCTGAACATGGTTCGAGGGTTTTCAGAGTAGGCTTTCGCAATTCTTGTGCCGGAGTCTTCAGTTCTTTTGCTCGTGTCACTTGATTTGTTGGGTGAATGGTTTTTTAGGCTCGAGCATTCTGACTTCTGGTAGTCTTTGCTTCTTCTTGGCCTTCCATATTATATAGTCCCCCAAGTGTTTGAGCGTTGAAGAATGAGATCTCGAGCACTTGATTATTCCTTTCTTGTGGTCCTTTCCCTGAAAAAAGGAAACATTCCGGACTCGAAGGTATATACTTTTTTAGATGATGACTGCTTACCATTTTAAAATATCCATCAGAAAGTGTAACCCTAGACTGGGAATTATGTTATTTCCTCGCGTCTTTGTAGGTCTAATGTCATCATCTGGTGATGGGTTAGCTTTTTGCCTATCATCTAAAAAAGTTAGTAGAATTTTAATATTCAAAAATAAAATCTAACATGGGGTACCTGACCGGGGGTACTTCTTTTCCTCAGAAGTAGTACTTCTTTAGGTGGATGGCGTTCCAACTTGTTGGTAGAATCCTTCCATCCATGGCTTCTAACTCATACGCACCTTTGCCTGCTATGCCTTGGACCTTATAGGGACCTTCCCAATTTGGATTTAGTTTACTAGCTCCTGCTTCCTTTGTTGACTGGAATACCTTTTTAAGTACAAAGTCCCTAATTTTGAAATACCTGAGATGAGCTTTGCAGTTGTAGTATCGTTCTATGATTTTCTTTTGAGCTGCCATCCGTATTAAGGCCGCATCTCTTCGTGATTCGAGCAAGTCTAGGTTGGTTTGGAGTTCAACATCATTCGTTTGTTCCATAGCTGTTGTTATTCTAAGATTTGGTTCGCCAATTTCCACGGGTATTAATGCCTCAGAGCCATAAACGAGTGCGAAAGGAATTTCTCCCGTAACTGTTTTTGATGTAGTCCTGTATGCCCATAACACCGCTGGTAATTCGTCGGGCCAATTGCCTTTGGATCTGTCTAACCGTTTCTTTATATTGTTGATGATGATTTTGTTCGTGGATTCTGCTTGTCCATTAGCTACGGGATGATATGGTGTTGATGTGATCCGTTTGATTTTCCAACTGTCGAAGAATTCTGTATTTTGAGACCCTATAAATTGTGGGCCATTGTCACACACGATCTCTTTTGGAATTCCAAACCGGCATATTATATTCTCCATAAGAAACTCTTAACCTCCTTTTCCCGCACATGTTTGAATGCTTCTGCTTCTACCCATTTTGTGAAATAATCAGTAAGTACAAGTAGGAACCGTACCTGACCTTTAGCTGGGGGAAGAGGTCCTACTATATCCATTCCCCATTTCATGAAGGGCCATGGTGATATAATAGAATGTAACAATTCTGCTGGTTGGTGCATTTTATTAGCGAACCGCTGACATTTGTCACATTTTGATATGAAATTCTCCGCGTCTTCTTCCATCTTGGGCCAGTAGTATCCTGCTCTGATTAAGGTTTTTACCAAAGATCTTGCACCTGCGTGATTTCCACAGTGGCCCTCATGGACTTCTTTTATCACAAACTCCGTCTGGTTAGGTCCGAGGCACTTAGCTAGGGGTCCACCAAACATTTTGCAATATAAGGTGCTGTGAACTAAACAGTATCTCGCTGCTTTGCGGCAGAGCGGTTGAGCTGCTTTTTTGTCTTCAGGCACAATACCGTTCTGTAAAAAGTTAAGAATTTCATTTCTCCAATCCCAAGTTAGATTATTGAAAGATACCTCATTCTTGCTGTGATCGACTGTCGAATGGAAGAGGTGTACGACGATAGTGTTGTCTTTATTGGTTACGTCTGTAACTGCTGTGAGGTTGTCCAATGCATCTGCTTCAGCATTTGCCTCTCTAGGTATTTGTATTACTTCCCACATTTTGAACTGTCTCATAAGTTCTTTTGCCTTTTCTAAGTACTGTTGCATTCGAGTTTCTCGAGCGATGTAAGTCCCCTGTATTTGATTTACCACCAGTTGTGAATCGCTGTTGATTTTGATTTGTTCAATTGACAACTCTCGTGCCAATTCTAAACCTGCAATAACAGCCTCGTACTCTGCTTCATTGTTAGTTATTGGATAATATTTGATTGCTTGTCGTACCTTTTCACCCGTGGGTGATATTAGTACAATACCTAATCATGGTTTTTATATATTAGATTAACCATCTGTAAATAGGGTCCACTGACCTGGGTTTATACAATTGAAAAGTTGCAGTTCCTTTTCTACTTCATGGGTAATATTATTGCTAAAGTCAGCTACAAAGTCGACCAATATTTGTGATTTAATTGCAGTTCTAGGTTGATATGTTATATCGTGTTCACTTAATTCTATGGCCCATTTGGCTAATCTTCCTGACAGTTCTTGTTTATGCAAAATATTCCTTAAAGGATATGAAGTTACGAAAGTAATTTCATGACATTGAAAATAAGGACGCAATTTTCTTGATGCCATTATTAAAGCTAAAGCTAATTTTTCTAGATGTGGATATCTAGTCTGTGCATCTAGTAAAGTTTTGCTTACATAATAAATGGGAGATTTTTTATCTCTTTCTTCTCTTACCAGTACTGCACTTACGACAATTTCTGATACAACCAGGTAGATGTATAATCTTTCTCCTTCTTTGGGCTTTGATAGCAACGGTGGTTTTGAAAATTGTCGAACCCATATATGGCTCGAACCTTTGGAATTATTGTGTTTTCTACTAGCATTTCTTCCATCACTTTCATCAAAATAATATTGACTGAATTGCCTGGATCAATCAACACCCTTTTAACGTTAGTGTCATGAATGAGTAAGGATATTACCAGCGCGTCATTGTGTGGAAGTATCAATCCACCAAAGTCTTCATCGTCAAAAGATATTTGTTCTTCTCTCATTTCTTCTCAAACCCGCTTTCTGTGGGTGCTCGTGACTTTTGAGGCTAGCTGGCAGATTATCCCGTTTACCTCTTCTCCTCCATGTATGACTTTAACGGTCCGTTTTGGGGAGGGTGGTTTTGGTGGCTCCTGCCTGTTCTTCATATATACCTGTTTACCTTTATCACTAAACAAGTTTGTTGAATAGCCCTTCTTTAATAGATGTTCTACTTCACCTTGTAAATATCTGCAATCTGTTGTTCTATGGTCGTGATCATTGTGGAATTCACACCATTGATCGAGGTTCCTCCTGTTAGGATTAGAACGCATTTCTTTCGGCCATTTAACTTTGTCTCCCATACTTCTTAGTATTGAGACGAGCTCAGTGCTACTTACATTAAAGTTATGGTGTCCAATTCGGGTAATATCCCGGAATTGTTCATCTCGATCTCTCCTGGATGTAGATGAGGACGAGTTTTTATCTCTTCCTGAAGGTTTTGTATTTTCAAACCTGGGACGTAGGTCACGTCTCGAGGGTCCTAAGTAAGGATCATACCTGTTTTTACCTAACTTTTTCTCTGATTCTAGGCGTCTTGTTCTGTGATATTCTTCATCTTTTGATCGTGTAATTATATCCTCTTCAATCCTTGGTTCAGTACTGTACTTGTTGTATACATCATTCCATGTCATGGCTGG
The DNA here is from genome assembly GCA_005239495.1 of Nicotiana undulata. Taxonomy (NCBI): domain Eukaryota; kingdom Viridiplantae; phylum Streptophyta; class Magnoliopsida; order Solanales; family Solanaceae; genus Nicotiana; species Nicotiana undulata. The sequence continues at coordinate 82,024 of ML295847.1, read as the reverse complement.
GAATTCTCTTAGACTCTCTTTGAGTCGCCTCATGGCTTCTGAACTTTTTTTGCTCAAGTTACTTGTGAATGCCATGGCTGCCCAGTTATCAGGCACCCTTGGTAGTTGCATTCTTTCCCTTTGGAATCTGTCTACAAACTCACGGAGCAATTCCTTGTCTCCTTGTTTTATCTTGAATATATCTTCCATTCATTTTTCAACTTTTTGTGCACCAGAATGTGCTTTTATAAACGAATCTGCAAGTTCAGCAAAAGAATTTATAGTGTTTTCAGGGAGAAGAGAATACCAGGTTAAGGCTCCTTTCGTGAGTGTTTCTCCAATTTTTTTGACAATGACTGATTCTATTTCCTCTTTTGTTAAATCATTGCCGTTTACTCTAGTGGTGAAAGCATTCACGTGATCACGTGGGTCAGTTGTTCCATCGTATTTGGGGACATCAGGCATTCTAAACTTTTTGGGTATAAGTAATGGGGCTGCACTTGGCTTCCAAGGTTGTTGAGAATACCTATCCACATCGATTCCTTTGATAATAGGCGGAACACCAGGGATTTGCTCGATGCGGTCATTTTGTTCTTTCATCTGCTTCTGCATGGTTAATAATAAATTTTGTAATTCTGAATTACTAGTCGTACCTGGTCGTGTTTCAGGAAGTGTATTGAGGGTTTCATCCCTGGTTGAATTTGTTAACCCCACTTGCAAATCTTCTACTGTAATTGTATTATTCAGAGGCAGTGTTGGTGGTACTGGAGGTACTTGTGGTAATCCTCTTGTAAATTCTCGCAAAGCCTGCCCCACGTATTCAACAATCATTTGCCTTATTTAATCTGATTCCACTGGTTGTTCATTATTGTTACAATTGTCAGCTCTTTCAAGAGATGGTTCTCTCAAAACTCGTGGAGTTCCTCGAGGAGGAGTTGAAACTGGGGTTTCATTTCTTTGCTGGTTGTTATCGTCATTATTGTTGACATTGTTGCTGTTGAAATTCGACATGATTTTAAGGATATCGATTGGTAGCGAAAACGATGATTATCAGTTTCCCGGTAAACGGAACCAAGTTGTTTAACCAAAGAATAAGATCCTTTGACTAAAGCTTAATTTAGGATAAACTCGAGTTACTGATAATCGAATTAGTAAAATAAAGAATAAAATAACAATAATTTTGAGAGTAATATGCAAAGAATAAAATAGCTTAGTATCCGAGAAATCAGATGTCCTGTTTGTTACATTTTTATCCCTTTTATAGGGATATTCTCCTAGTACAACGTTTGAATTTCTGCCTTGATTGCCTATTTAATGACTAATTATTACATTAATGAGGCGTTACAATGGTGAATAGTAACTGTTATTTTAGGAGTTACATAACGTACAAGACATTGATTGTTGATCTTCGAATCGGTCCATTATTGCGTCCGGATTCGTTGTGACCGTGTATCTTCTTCTTTGATGATCTTTCCGCGGCTAAGTCCTTGTATTGACCGCACCTTTTTATCTCGTGTCTACGTGTGATGTTTTATTTGGTCCATCTGGCTGGCTGAGTCATCCAAAATTTGTACACGTATGAGGCTATATTTTTTACCAATACAGTAGGCCTAGCGACAAATTAATTTGGAGAACTTGAAATGCCAAATGCCTCATTTTGTTGATGTAAAAATGGACGAATCCAAAAACAATACAAAAATAATAAGCAAGAAATAAAATCACTAATGGCAATCGGCCTTATTACATTGGTAAAGCGGAAAAGAAAATCCTATCTAATTGGGTCCCAGAAGGACCTTCTCGAAGCTTATCCCTCTTGTCATATTTTAGATCATGCTGAGTCTGGGGACTTCGTGCCTCGTTTTTGCAAAATGAACATATTAGGCCCTTACCCCCACCAAACTCGACTATTTAACATCAATAATAAGCACGAGCATTTAAGTTCTCCAAATAAATGCACAGAACGTGAAGGTGTCCTTTTGGGTTCCAGGGAAACCCAATGGACTTTGGACAAGGCTATCTTAAAAAGCTATTGTGCGGACAACACGTTATCCTGGCTAGGTTTGACCATGATGCATGCAACATACAATAGAGTAAGGGTTCTATTGGGGTTTTAGACTGGTACCCTTGAACGGACAACTCAAGGGGGGAAGGCACGGAACAGTCGACTGCACCGCTGATTGACTAGTTTTACCGCAAATACGCCTTTCCGAATTTACGGGGTAGTAATATTGGAATAGCACAACCACTCATTGTAAGCGTTGCCATAGGATTTGTTTGGCACGAGTGGAATATGAATACGGAGCATGATATGCAATAATAAGCATTAAAACAAATAGGCATGTATTTTCACGTTGAGGAAAACGGTAAAGAAAGGAAATGCAACAGTTATAATGGAAAGCGGTTACAAAGAAAACATGAAGATATGTCAGTTACGTTCAGGTGAAATAAATACTTATAAAAAGTAAACAGTTAACGGCATATAATGGGGAATAGAAAAAAGTGTAAGCATTTAAATGCAAATTAAAGGTCCAAATTCACAAAGCAAATTGTAATGGTATAAGCCTAGGGAAGATCCCCAGCAGAGTCGCCATGGTGTCGCGCTCCCTTTTTCTATCGCACGGGTTAGGTACAGAGAGATCGGGTTTATGACATTTTGGACAACTCCTTACAGGAAGAGGTTTAAGAAAGAGTCGCCACCTAACGATTTTTATGGTGCGTTAGGGCACCTAGAGTTGATAACTCATGAACTAGTTCGCATTACCGGAGATTGGGTAAGGGCTTGAAATTATCCCAAGGGGAAGGTATTAGGCACCCCTCAAGATCCACAACTGTGGGTCCCAGCCAATTAGTTCTGTGAATTTGGACGATGAGCAAGTAACAAGTAAGGTTCATATATGAAGAGATTTAAAACAAGTATGAAAATCTTTAAAGGTTTTGAGTAACATAAACATTTGAAAAGAATTTTCCTAGGTTTACAGTAATACGGATCACTTCAATGCAATACCCGGTATGTCACACCTGAGGCGGCTACACGTGGTATTAGCGCACCGGTCATCATATCCGTATTCTACCCTTCCCACCCCGTAAGGTTATTTAAAGTGCATGTGTTGGTCACGAAAGCTTGTTGCGTGCCATTACCCGTCCCATCCTATAAGTCCTGGAGGGTGTTTAGGACTACTAATCCTACAAGGCAAGAACTAGGCTGAACCCTTAGGTTTAAAGGACAAAATACTAAGCGACATTCATAACAAGTAAGACTTCACATACGAAGGAACACATAGGGGGCAAATAAAGGCTCATAGATCCCTCCACAGGTAGACATGTAATTGGCACGCCTCAAACACACTTAAAGTCTCAATGATAGGAGTTTAAAACAGGAATTTTGAGTAAAACGATAAATCAAGAAGAATCTGATTTGGAAAAGTTAATGAAGGCAGAGAATTTAATTGAGATTGAGTGATTCAAAATAGCTGATTTTCAGAAATGTAGCAATTAGAGGTAATGGTAATACTTAGAAGTACAGTGATTAAGGTTTTCAAGAAAACATAGAAGAAAATCATTAGAGTCCATTTTTTGAAGTAAAATAGTGATAAGTGACCAGAACACAATAGCTAAAGGCAGAAGTAAAGTGTAGAAATAGGCAATGATTAAAAGCTTTCAATGATCATAGATGAAAGTTATTAAAGCATGGGTTTGAAATGATTTTAAAGGATAGGTAAATAAAATACAGTGGCTCAACATAGAGTAATAGCTTTTAGTTTTCAAAGAACTGTAGCAAAAGGAGTAGTAAGATGGTATCAAAACATAGTGACTTGAAAGGGATACAAATAAGGAGTCGAAATGGAATGATTTTGAGCAGAATGAGGCATTTTGAAAACCCAATAGTTTAAACATAATAGTACAAAATCTGAGAGCCTTAGGGGAGGCAAATACGTAATTTCAAGACTGTTTTAAAAGTAGAGTAAGAGCAAAATGACTTCAATGAGGTAAAATAAGAAGGCGAGCATCAGGAAGTAAAATGTTTAAGGGGACTGGTCTGTTCTAAACCTAGTTAATTAATCTCAATATGCATTAGGCCTAAAATTTGCCTAGGTGTCGCCTATATTGCCTAATTATATCAAAGGGTGAACATGCATATTTAAGTATGTTTTAAGGGAAATATACTTGCAGAAAACGTTTCAAACAAATTAACCATATTTTACGGGATTATTAGATTAAGCAGGCTAGTTAGACATTTTAACAATTGCAACTCAAACAAGTGGAAGATCTTAAGCAGCAGGATATCTAATGCACGTAGGAGTTCTTAAAAACATGGTTTCTAAGATGAAAATGCAGCAATGACTATATGACAGTTGATGTTGTTTGTTTATTAACTGATCAGAATCATGAAGTGAGTATAATAACATGCTGAAAGTGAAAGTCCTAAAACAGGATTTCTAATATGTGAAATGCATGTCCTATGCATGTTATCTAATGCACAAATAAGTAAGTAAGGTCCTATAAGCATGTTTTCTACCCATTTACCTAAGCTAGGCATGCATAACCCCCATATTCACTATCCAACCCAAGTCATTCGTTTACAAATTATTACAGACCATAATAAGTGAATTACAATAATGAAAGAAAAGGAAAATAAGAAGTTATTCTATAGGGATCCTTCAATCAGGACCAATCTGGGTGCGGCAAAGCCCCCAAAGGCCTTGGTGAGGGCGCTGGCCAATACCAGCACCCATCAAATGCCCATGGTTAAACAAGTGCAGTGTAGAGTACCCTTACCTCAGTGCCTCAAGGTTCATACGGAACTCATGGTCCCTAAGCGATGCACACACTGAGGGGGTGGGACCTAAAGGTCTAGGAATTGTGTGAAGTGCTAAAAGAGGTTAAGAAAGGGAATTTTAAAATCACTTAGAGACTAACATGAGAAAATAATTTTGAAATATGGAGTAATAGCATTAATCACAACTTAGTAGAGTTCCAAGCAAACAAACACAAACAGGGAGAGAGGGATTTAGGGGACAAATAATAGGGCAGCATAACCAATTGGGGATTACAGTAACAAATTCATCACATAAAGATACCAAGCATCATACAGTTGCTGCAGAAAACACATAAGGGATGCTAGATAGAACAGGTAGTTACATACATATGGCATAATGAACTACAGGGAAGCAGAACAAGAGTTAAGTTAACTAGAAGAAGAAGAGCGATCATAAAAGGATTTAGGCATGCTAGTTGCAAGGTAAGAAATAAAACCACAAATAGAAGCACAAAAGAAACAGTAAGAACCTTAAACAAAATTGAAGCATGATGTTTAGAGTACAGTAATATTAACTAGGACCTACCAGTGATGCAAGTAAAGAGCAGCAGGAGAGAATAGCAAATAGCACAATATTAGCCTTGGCTTAGCAGCCGACTAATAGTAAGCAACAAAGAGTAACATAGAGACAAGAGAGAGAGAGTCAAGATAAGCAGAACACAAGAGAGTAGTATAGAGAGAATTGAGCAATGTTCGACTTGTTTTTTACTAAATGAAAGAGTAAGAGTATTTATAGCTTTGAAAACATGCAGGAAAATATGGTAACAAGTAAAAGTTTAGCATAAATATGGGAATAATACCAAATCAGAATCAATTAGGACTCGGACTCCTTTTAATTAGGGAGTCATAGCTCAATCGGACACAATAAGTACTAAATAAGGAAAGGAATCACTGTGAAAGTGATTTTTACCATGACAAGGGTAGAAAGTACAAATCATGCAAATAGGTCTAAGTACATAAATACACAATTAAGGAAATTTTGTATTGAGTGATTGACAACATATTTGTTCACATAAAAATAGGGTAGAGTACCATAATTCTGAAAACTGGTTCAAAGAGATACACATGAGATTGAAAATTACAAAGAATCATTAATAAATAAGGGAGGTATCACATAAGTAAGGAAGCAATTCAAAATCAGCAAGGAGCTCTACACAAAATCATAGACTTAGGGCATATATCACAGGTTTAACGGGTAATTACCCAAAATTAGTATGACCAATTATGTGAACAATCAATAACGGATAATTAGACTTGATAAATAACCCGTATTGACAAGATCAGACAAACCCTAAGGACAGATTAGAGCAGGAAGCACAAAACACATAGAACATACATGATGCCTAAACGGTTCATGAGACAAGCAAACATATCGAACAAGTAAGCATATACATTGAAGAGCAAGTGAGAAATTAGGGTTTCGACTAAAGGTTTTAGGAATTTAGCAAAAGAATCAAACAACCAAGTAAAAACTTTGAATAAACAGGCAAACACAGGAAAATCATAAGATAATACTTAAGAAATCAGGAGTTAAACCGCCTTAAAAGAAGGGCTCTAGAACCCTAGTTTAAAAAGGCAAAAAAAAAAAAGAAATTGTTTGCAAAACATCAGGTTTTAAGAAAACATAGGTGAGAATCATCGAGATAAACATAGATCTGTTGCAGATCTTAAAAGGAGTCGAAGGGTTAGAGCTAGGGTTTAGAAAGAACCCATAGATTATTGGAAAACCTGTAGTAATGCTCAGAGATGGTGGTATCCGGAACACCACTGAGTCAAACCTCGCCGGAGAAAGCCGGAAACGCCTAGGCAGGAGCTTCCATGGCCATTCTGGCATGGTTGAAGCTTTCAAAGGGTCTCAAAGATGAAGTAGCATGGAAGATGGCTTCATGGTGGCCGGTGGTTGAAGGGATGAGCCTGGGAGTGGCCGGAGATGAAAAGCCCAGAAGGATCTAGAGAGATGAGGGAGCAGAAGAGTCGAGAAGAGAGAGAGAGAGAGAGAGAGTGATATGGGAAATGAGAGACGGGGAGGGGGTAGGTTAGATTAATTATGGTAACTAATAATCTGGGCCGTTGATCTTGTTTGATCAACGGCTCAGATCTTAGATTGAATGGGGTTTGGGTTTGGGTATTTTAATTGGGTTGATGGGTTGGGTAATAGGTTTGAAAATGTGGTTAGATTTTAAATGAAGATAGGCTAGATGTTAAATTCCCAAATAAATAGTTAATTAATTAATAAACAGCTAATAATTATATAAAAATGAAAATTGAGTTTAAATAAATGCAATTAAGGTACTTAAATATAAAAATGAATAATTATCGAATTAAAATAGCATAAATTTTGCAATTAGGCTATAGTTGCAAAATTATCGTAATTGAAATTAAACAAGACACAATTGGCCAATTTACGAAATAATTGGATTTTAATAAATAACAAGTGATTATAAATGACATACTGAACTGGAAAGTATTTTGAAATTAGTTTTAGAGCACAATTTATGAATTATTAAAATATGAAGTATTAAATAAATAGGGAAATAATTTAGATAAAATATGAAGAAAAAAAATAGAAAAATGCTCATTATTGCAAAGAATGATTTCGAAAGCTTATACACAGATTTGAAAATAATTTTAGAAAAAATTGGGTATCAACAATAACTCCGCGCTATCTCCATATTCCGCTTCCATTCTGTTGAGAAGCTAGTAGCACGAGGAGATTTCCCCATGTTTGGTGCATTCACGGTGTGTGGGAGTAGCGGTTGTTGCCCGGTAACAATTTCAAAAGCGCTTTTGTTTGTACTGGAGCTCTTTTTGTGAATTGAAACACAATTGGGCAACATCCAGAAGCATCACCCAATTCTTCTGCGATCCGATAATAAAATGGCGGAGATATTCCTCCAACATACCATTGAACAGCTCCATCTGGCCATTGTATTGTGGATGAAAACTTGAGCTGTGACTCAATTTTGACCCGAGGCACTTAAATAGTTGGGTCCAAAAGTTGCTAGTGAAGCGTGAAGTGCGATCACTAAGAATGTCTTTGGGCAGGCCCCGATATTGGACGACATGAGAGAAGAAGAGTCGAGCTGTATCTTCTGCTGATATATATTGAGGTGCTGCAATGAAGGTGGCATACTTGGAAAATCGATCCACCACAACCAAGATAGTTGTGAGATCTCCGACCTTGGGCAATCCGGTGATGAAATCCAGAGACACGCTTTTCCAAGGTCTCTTTGGAACAGCTAGAGGTTCCAAGAGTCCCGCTTGAGTCAAACAGTCGGACTTGTCCTTCTAGCATACTAGACAAGTCCTCACATACTGCGTGACATCGTCGGCCATTTGGGGCCAATAATATGCACGACGAAGCAATGCCATGGTGCGTTCTTCGCCGAGATGGCCGGCCCACAGAGTGTCATGACATTCCGCCAAGAGAGTTCTTCTCAGATCCCCTCTTTTTGGAACATAAAGTTTGTTTCCTTTTACCTTCCGGAAGCCATCCTCCATATAGAACTGGCGACTCTTGCCCTGTCCTACTAGATCAACCAAATACTGTGCAGCGGGATCCTTGATGAGTAGATCCTGTATCTGGTCTTTAATGGTGGTGTCTACTTCGCTCCCCCTTAAGGTGGCGAGTAGACACACCGATGCTAGGTCCTCTCTGCGGCTGAGCGCTTAAGCCACATGATTAGACTTCGCACTTCGGTACTCTAAGTTGAAGTTAAATTCCGCTAGGAGTTCCTGCCATCGGGCTTGTCGGCCATTCAACTTCGGCTGGGTCATGAAATGACTAACAGCTGTGTTGTCTGTCTTGACCACGAACGGTGATCCAAGAAGAAAATTCCTCCAAAGGCGTAATCAATGAACGAAAACCAATAATTCTTTCTCGTGGGCAGCATTTCGCTGCTCTGCATCCTTCAGCTTATGACTCTCGTATGCTACGGGATGCCCGTCTTGTAGTAAGACCCCGCCAAGAGCATAGTCGGAAGAACCTGTTTGTACTTCAAATGGCATGGCCAAGTTAGGAAGGGCTACTAGACATAACCGCTTTTAATGAATTGAAGGCCTCCGCTCGCCTAGGACCCCAATCCCAAGGCGTGACCTTCTTGAAGAGTCCAGTTAATGGTACTGCGATGAGGGAGTAGTTCTTCACAAATCGCTGATAGAAATTGCATAGGCCAAGGAATGCCCTCAAGGCGTGGATATCCTTGGGTGGCGGCCAATCTGTGATGGCTTGGCTCTTTTGCTGGTCCATCTTGATTCGCCCTTCTTGTAAAGACCCGTAAAATTTCATGTCTAAAATAATGCCCGAATAGGTCCCTGTGTTGTTATAACTGTAGAAATTCATAAAAACAGACCTTTTTGAGTAAAAAGTACCCCGGAACTTAAGATAAAATTTTCCAGAATTGTGATGTTATGCGACGCACTATGCGATTGCATAACAGGTATGCGGACCGCATAGTGGTCGCATACCTGGGCAGTCCAATCTTATTTTTGACCCATTTTAGGGCCAACTATGCGACAGGAATGCGGACCGCATAGCAGGAATGCGATCGCATTCCTGACCGCATTTCCTGCTTCGGGGCTCTTTAATTTCTAATTTTTGCACCCTACCCCCAGTTTAATAAAACACCCATCCCCTTCATTTTAATGGGTATATGAACAAAAATAGAGAGAAGTGAGAGTGGGTTCTAGAGAGAGAAGTCCCCATCTTCCCCAAATTGATTCTTCAAACATCACTCAGGCCCGGAAATTATCAAGTAATCTTCACCTTCTTCACTCTTAGAGGTAAGTCCCCACCCCATTTCCCTTTAATTCTCAGATTTTAGTTAGAATGAAGCACACATAGGTTGGTTCTTGAGAATAAAATATAATACTTGCATGCATGTGAATAATCTTCCATGACCTAGTAAAAGGAAGCTAGTTAGAGTAATCTTTCACTAAAAAGGGTTTTAGTTAAGCTAAGGGACCACATGGTGTTTGATAAAATACTCAAATGAATTCAAGATTCCTAATTCTAAGGTAAATGTGTCGCATTGTGAACTAGATTGACGGTGCTAGACAGTTTGGTGAATTGTGATAGATATTAAAGGGGAATTTCGACTCGAGGTATGTATGGCTAACTTCAATCTTCGTAGAGTCACCTTGTGGTGTCCAAGCATTTGGTATGGGTTTCTTGCTGAGAATATGTGAATTGATTGTCCGGCCATTTTGAGGTGTAAGATTTCATTTTCTAATTTTCTTAGTCTATTACCATGTTAAGTGAAATTGTGAAAGGTGATTTCTTGTGATTACTCTATCATATGCAAGGTCGTTAAATGCTTGAATATGTTGGTATGAAATAATGGTAACGAAACCCAAATGTGTGAATGTATCTAATTGATAAGGGATGTGTAACAAGTGATAAAAAGGAGTTATGAATTGATTTAATTGAACTAAATGACCATGGCAATGTTGTACATGACTCATTGTTTGACAAGGTTTATTGTGACTTGATTTCTTACGGATTGTTGGAGGTAATGAATTTGTATTCTTGTTGATGAATTTGTGATTGAATTAATGGTTGATAAAGACTATTGTGAACACATGATTGTTTGGTGGCTATAAAATTGTACTCTTGATGATAAATATCCTTGTGATTTAATTGTTGGTGGTTGTTGCTGTGAAATGTGATTGAATAGTGGGATCGGGTTGCACGCCGCAACACGAAGTAATAAGGGTGGAGAGGTAATAAGGGTGAAATGTGATTGTAGAGTGGGATCGGGTTGCACGCCGCAACACGAAGCAATAAGGGTGGAGAGGTAATAAGGGTGAAATGTGATTGTATAGTGGGATTGGGTTGCGCGCCGCAACACGAAATAATAAGGGTGAGATGGGACTGACAGATGAAAAAATTGAAATGAGTAACGGTGAAACCTTCATTGTGATTTTCTGTATTTCTGTGTGGTATTTGTTTGGTTTCCCTGACTGTCTTCTATTTGTGCACTGTTTGATTTTACTTAGAATGAAGCTTGTTCATACATACTAGTACTATTCAACAGTACTAACGTCCCTTTTGCCAGGGACGCTACATCTTTTATATGGATGTAGGTGGTTCCATAGCAGGTAGTTCAGCCCGCCGTTTAGTGGTGCCTCCTCTTCATCTCTTCAGCAGTTTTGGTGAGCCCCATTTCCTCTCAGGGCCGTGTGTGGATTATACCATTCTCTTTTACTTAAATGGTATAGCCGGGGCCTTGTTGCTGGCAAGTTATGTAAAAACTCCTAGTACTCTTAGAGGCTCCGTAGACACTATGTGGGTTGTATATATGTATATTTGGGGCGGTAGTTGTACTCACTCGTAGTTGTGGATCGCATCAGAAAAGTTGTATGTATTATATATATGTTTTTTGATTATCAAATGTTGAAAGTTAAAAGAGGAACATGCACTTGTGATGTAAATCGCACTTTGTATCTAAATTTGCTAATTCTTATGGAACAATGTATATTATGAACATGAGGTAATGCGTTGGGTAGGAAAGGCAATCCAGGTCCGCTTGACTGGGTTCATCCGGTTAGGCGCCGGTCTCGTCCCTCGGTTTTGGGGCGTGAAACTTCCTCAATGACATGCCAGAGGAAGTCGATCTGTTTTTGAGCAAAGAAGCACTTGGATATATTTGCGTACAACTCATGCTCCCCCAATCGGGCTAGGACTTTCCGCAAGTACTCCAGGTGTTCTTCCAGAGTCTGGCTATAAACCACAATGTCATCCAAATAGACAACCACGAATTCATCAATGTACTCTCGGAAGACCTGGTTCATCAGGGTGCAAAATGTGGCTGGGGCATTAGTCAAGCCGAACGGCATAACTAGGAAGTCGAACGACCCATATCTTGTCACGCGGGTCGTCTTGTATTCATCGCCCTCAGCAATCCGGACTTGCCAATACCCTGTCTTCAGGTCAATTTTAGTGAACACTGTTGCACTCCCCAATCTGTCAAACAAGTCTGCCATGAGCGGAATAGGATACTTGTTCTTCACAGTAATTTTGTTCAGCGCCCGATAATCCACGCAGAGGCGTATACTACCATCATGTTTCCTTTGGAAAAGCACAGGGGACCCATATGGGGACTTAGAGGGTACAATGATCCATGTGTCTAGCATTTCCGTCAATTGTCTCCGAAGCTCGGTGAGTTCGGGTTGTGACATTCTATAAGGCGCCCGGGCAGGTGGCTTCGCACCCGTCACCAACTTAATCTCATGGTCCACAGTGCGCCTAGGCGGAAGTCGCTTAGGCATTTCTTGTGGCATGACATCTTCAAATTCTAGTAGTAGCTCCTTGACGAGTGTAGGAAGTGGACCCGATGAGAGTTTTACCTCTTCAATGCATAGGGTAGCCAAAAATGTAGGTTCATGTCTCTTGACTCCCTTTTTTAGTTGCAGGGCGGAGATGTTCTCAGCGGCCATCTTCAAGGATATGCACGGAATAATACAGGGCGTGGCCCCGTTTACTCCCATCATCAGTAGCATGTCCGCATATGGGACGGGCATGGTGTTGGTCTGCCTCAAGAATTCCAGTCCCACTATCAGCTCAAAGTCATCTATGATCACCACGCGCAAGGTGAACTTTCCTTCATCAGGCCCCATCTTCACCGGTACTTCATTGGATATTCCACCTACTGGCTAAGGAGGTGAGTTAATAGCCTTGACATGACCCCGACCCTTTCCCACAACTATCCCCAGATGCTCCACCTGAGTTGAGGCTAAGTAGTTGTGAGTAGCACCTATATCTATCATCGCCCGAATGGGTTTGCCATTTACCCTCAGTTCAACGAACATCAAGGTCCTCTCTTGCTTAGGAGGAGTCCCTTTATTCGTCTTCTTTTCTCCCTTCTTGGCGATTCGGCGGGGGTCTTTCTTCTTGCAGATACCAGCACTGGTTCTCGCTAATGCCTCAGAAATAGAACCCACAATAGCATTGAAGGAACCGACTGGTTCGGTCTGTTCATCATCATTTGCCTCATCGTCTGTCCCATCATCATAAGCTTGATGGGCATTCATCTGTGCATGTGGGAACTCATTATTCCAATGTGGTCTGTCGCAATGATGACACCCTGAGGGTGGCTTTCTCCCCCAATCATTGTTGTTTGACGCAACGTTGTTGCTGCCTGAGGAGGGTGCCTTAGATTTGCCTGCACTCCGGTCTCCCCCATTTCTGTTAGGGCCACTATTGGTAGGCTAACCTCCTTTGTAACCCGCTCGGACAGGCGGCTGCGGCCTATCCTTCCGAGTTTCCATTTGGTAGTCCCCAAGGCATTCCGCTGCTTGGATTGCCTTGGGAAGAATACCTACCCGTTGTCTTTGCAGCTCCATGCGGGCATAAGGTTTCAACCCTTCTAGGAATGTGAAGAGCTTTTCCTTGTCCCCCATGTCGCGGATGTTCATCATGAGTGCAGAGAATTCTCGCACGTAGTCCCGCACTGATTTGGTCTGGCGGAGCTCCCGTAGTTTCCTCCTTGCATTGTACTCAACATTTTCGGGGAAGAACTGTAAGCGTATGTCTTCCTTCAGTTCCGCCCATGTCTCCGGAGCATCTTCACCGGCCCTGATGGCTTCGTACTTCACTCGCCACCAGAGCTTAGCATCACCCTGAAGATACATGGAAGCAGTTGCTACCTTCTTGGCTTCTTCTAGGCCTCCCACGGCATCGAAATACTGCTCGATGTCGAAGATGAAATTTTCCACTTCTTTAGTATTCCTATCCCTACTGTATGGCTTTGGCTTAGGAATTTTAAGCTTCTGTGCCAAGGGGGCGGGGTTCACAGCAGCCCCGATTTGATTTCCACCGCCTCGAAGCAAGCTTTGTAGAGCAACATTGACAACGTTGAGCTGGCATGTCAAGTTGTCAATAGTTTGCTGCATGGCAACCATGTTGTCTGCCTCTTGTGCCCTGTGGGCTAAATCCTCGGCGCGCTCCTGTTGGAGGCCCTCGAATTTATCAAAAAAATTGGCTGCCTCAGTAGCTGCCGTTTGTCGGCCTCCTTTAGAGTCGCCACTCATGTTTCCTATGTCAACTTCGGCCTGGTCCATTCTGCGGTCCAGGTCGTCCAACCTTTGCACTAGGCTGGTTTTCAGTTCCGACACCGTATCCACAATGGGTCGTAGTACGTCAACCGTCTCCTCAAGGGCCGCAATGCAGTCCGCATGATTCACCATGGTCAGAAATGGTGGTAATGCCAATGCGTTCCCTCGTTCGATGTTGAGCCTAGGCTCTGATACCAACTGTTATGTGGCGCCTTCCTGAGATTCTTTGGAAGGGCGGCGTAAGGCTAGGCAACCGATGTCAGGGTGGTTGCTGTCCGCCGAGTGAGGTCTCCTCCACACGCTAGACGAGATTGTGAGTGCCGTGCGGGAAAACCAATGCCAACAATTGAGAGAATAGTAATGAGAATTGAATAAAAGCTTGATTGCATTAATGAAAGCTATTACAAAAAGAAGGCAACGCGGTGTCGAGGGGTAGAGACACCAGTACAGAGAATTGCTTGCTAGAAAGTTTTTGATTGCTTGATACCCCCTAATAATGCTTAAAAAAAAAAACCAAAGTTACATGATTAGACCAAACTACGCTAGAGAAACATAATGAAAGTACATGGAATAAAACTACTCTATATTTACAAGGAAAAGGACTTAGTTTTCTACAAAGGTAGAAACAGGTCCGTTGGCAGCAACTTTGTCTCAGGAATCACGATATGCGCGCGCGGCGCTGTTGGCAGCTGCTTGCGGCTGGGCGCTAGTGAGGGAAATCGGTGGGGCGATAGAGGCACATGCGCACTTGTCACTTGGCGCAGCCAAGACCACGGGGCCGTCAGTGGCGCTAGGCGTTGGGAGGCTTACTAGGACGCCACAGGACATGTCCAAGAGGTCATGGGACAAGGTTGGAAAGCCACCTTGACACTAATTGTAAGTTAATAAAGTTTGAGGTCCTTTCTTTAACTTTGAGAACCCCGCTATGTTTCTTACTCACCCCACAAGGCAAACTAACGAAATGAACATATAATTCTGTAGTCTGCACTAACATAATTTAGACCATTGTATACTTGAGCCCGTATGGACATATGATTTTTTTTTTTCCGAATTTTTTTACTTTTTTTCGAAATTCGTGTAATTTGGCTATAAAATTTTAAATTTTCATTTGAAGATAAATTTCAAAAAAATTCGACAATTTGAAAAACTCCAAAAGATTATTTTTCAAAATTTCCACTAAAATCACTCACAAAAATTTAAAAACAACCCAAAATTATAAACAAAACTCTAATTTTTAAATACCATTTTTACTTGAAAAACATTAACTTTTTTTTTTTGAAATTTTACAAATTCTTATGTCCAAGCGCCCACTTAGTGAAAGGGACAAGTATCAAACATAAAAAGATTCTAATTAAGGATCAGAAGAAAACTTGGAAGCACACACTTTTTATCACGACTTTTCAAAGTTTCAAAGTAGTAGCAGGAAAAAACTGGTGCGAAATTTATGGATCTTTTTGTGAAATAAAAAAGGATATTTACATAAATATATTCGGGCAGATTTACTATTTATTTATTTTAACCGGTATTAGACTTGTCAAACAGGCTGGATCAACCCACGAACCCGCACACATAATCTATTAAAATTGACCCTTTAATCGGTCCATGACCCACGAAATTCTAACCGGACCAACCCATTAATTTAAGGGGCCTGGACCGGGCTATAATATTTTGACCCACTGACCGGACCGGACCGGAATCGGAACCGATAGCTGACCCACAATATATATAGTATGAGGCGGGCAAGATGCCTCGTAGTATCTGATAATAATGTTTGGACCCACAAAAATAGACGAACTCCATATGATTTAGACTATTAATTATAAAAATAGTCGAATTCTATATGCTTATCAAGTTTTAATGTTAATAAAGTATGATTTTTCTTTCATTTTATTCTAATTGACCTCAAGGACATGTAGTAATCTTAAGTTCGTATATATGTGTAAAATTCAATATTATTATCATTTATTAGTTTTATTTTTGTAATTAAATTGGATGTGACCAAATAGGGCCCGAGTTAAGGGATTACGGGTTACGGGTTCGGGTCAGGTCCACATATTTTGATTAATGGGTCAAATCCGGATCGGATCCTATAAGAAAGTGGACCGTCCTGGCCCGGTTAAGGACCTATGGGCCTAGAGTCAATTTCGGGTTTAGATCGGGTCAATCCATTTAACAGGTCTAACCGATATACATTATATATCCGTTAATTATTTTAATTTAAGTAATTATATGAGCGACTATTTAATGATTTACTACGTAATACTTCCTCCGGTTCACAATAAGTGACCAGTTTACTTTTTTATTTTGGTTCAATATAAGTATCTATTTATATAATCAAAAAAGAATTTAATTTATTTTTATAAAATAACCCTTATGTATATATTCCTAAAAGGTTTTCTTACTCCTTACATTAATAATTAATTAAAGGTAATTTAGTTATAATATTTTTATATAAAATATAACATTTTTTTAATGATCGTGTTAAAAATAAATTGGTGATCTATTGTGAACCGGGGAGTACGAAAACAAGTGAATGCCGCCCCTTTTTTCAAGAAATGGTAACATGACAGTCCAAACATGATTGTCACATCATCAATCATCATCAATCTTTGACCTAGCTATCTATCTATCGATCTGGCATAATTACTTTGAAAATCTAAGGAGTGATATAGTTGACCCTAGTTAATTCCTAACCCAACGCAGTTACCTAACTCCACACATGGAGCTCAACTTCTAGTTTTTGAAAATTTGTTGCGGCAAAACTTTAGGGAAAAAGCTGTTTGATTGAAATGTTTGAAAGTAGTTAAGTTATAAGGAAACGAACGAACCGTACCAAATTGATAATTCAATAGTCATATTGAAGAAAAAAACTTAATTATGATTTGATTTGGTTTGGTGTTAGGAAAAAACTCCAAAATTATAATTTGATTTGGTTTTAGCAAAGAAAAAGGTCAAACTAAAATCAAATCAACCGGACATTATATATATAGAAGTTTAAACTATATTTAATACATACAAATATTTATATGTACTTACTAAAAAATATATTCATTGTAGTGTTGTTTATAAATAATTCTTAAATTTTTTCATAGTTTTATCTTTTAACGTATTATTTCAAGTTTGGACTTATAATTTTGAACGCATCAATAAGTTTTATTACTCATAAATATTAGTAACTCAAATAAAGCTCAAACCAAAATTAAATAAATACTAATGGTAACAGAAGATATTCAATTCAATAACAGCTTGTTTGAATAGTTGTTACATGTTGTTTCATATTGTATTGTATTGTTTAATAAATACAACGTTTGAATAGTTTGTATCATTTGTCGTCGTTTCATGATGTCACACACCAAGAATATGAAGGATAAACTTGCAACATTACTAAGAAAAAATAGGATACAGAGTAAAATTATTGTATAAAAAAGTAAAGTAAAAGATAAATATATTTATTTAATAACAAGAAAGGGCGAGATCGGAGAAAAAGGCTAAGGTAACGATATCACCACGCCAAATCCGTCGTTCTATAAAGTGGCACCTTTCGTCATTACGTAATTATGGATTTAACGACACGATACAATACAATTTAAGTAACAATCAAAACAAACATTGTATTTAGTACGATACAATACTGTTGATACCCAATTTTACCCTCATCTTTTTCAAATAGTATATATACTTTCAAATATCGTTTTTACATCATTAAGAGTTATACAAGTACTTTCTATAATCTTTCATAATTTTTAAAGCTTTAAAATTGATTTTTTTTTGCATTTAAATTACTTGAATATATATTGATTACCCCTTTAAATTATTTTATGACGATTTAATCGCCCAAATTTATTATTTACGACCACATATATGCTCTACAATATTTTATTTTCATTTTAAATTATTTTACCCATTTTTTGCAGTAATAGCCTATACTTTACAATTAATTGCGTTTATTATTTTATTAGGGTCAAAATAACTTTTTATATGTTTACAACTTTCAGCTATTATTTTAAAATGCTTATTTTCTTAAATATAATTTTCTTACACTTATTTAGATATTTTATTAACTTCATTTCTTTTAATTTCTTTATTTTTAAAGCTGATCCAAACCAGATCATTTTTCGGACCAATTTGGCAGCCTAGACACCCCACCTTAGCCAAATAAACGCTCCAGCCCAAACCAGATCCCCTCTAATTCCCTAACCCGGCCGGTACCCCTTCAAAAAACCCGCCCTGCTTCCCCTTAGATCCTGTACGTTGATCTCAAATGATCAACGACCCATAATAAACCTACTCGTCTTTTCATATCTCCCTCACCCAAAAAGCCCTAGCCCATTTCTACCAGTCCGTCACCCCTAAAATCCCTAGAACCTTCCCCCTTTCTCTGAAGAACCCTAATTGCCGCCCTTTCCAATCCCCTCCTAATCCTGTTAACAATAGGACTCACACATTATTTGCTTACCATGTTTGTGTTCTTTCGCTACTGGTTGCTTCTTTATGGTAGCACCTAAGTAATTGCTTGATCTTGGAAAGTATTCTCTACAAAACGGGTCAGGCAGACTCGATTTTAGGAATTTGGCTGATGATTCTGTCTATATACGCTCAACAAGGAGCGATTTGCACCTTTGATTCAATTCTCAATAGATTGAACCAATTAGGGTTTGAGATTCTACATCTCCTCTACTGATTCTAATTTGCATGTGATATTTCCTTTCCTTCTTTTCACTTAGTTGATTGTTTTCCTTTTTTGTTCGTTCAATTTCAACACTATATAAACCCTTCCTTTAATTTCCCTAAACAGACCTTAAGAACTACTGTTATTCTCTCACTTTTCACCTTCTATATCATTTCTGCCCTCTTGATTGTGGCCGGCCGGAAGCCAAGGCCACCAAAATCTTGTCTATTGATCTTCTTAGCGCGAGCACTGCTCGGGGCTCACTAAAGCTCATATGAACTCTGACGCACTAGGATCTGGGGTTCCCATTGTTATCTTTCTTTTGCTGTCATCACTGAGATCCTAAGTTACTTACGTTTTTGCTGGTTTATCTTCGCAACTGGTTAACATTCTCTTCCCTTTACTTCCTTAATTATTACTCATATACTTATTCATGTATGTGTATTCTACATGGCAACACAATTTGAACTTTTATAGACAAGCATGGCCTAAGTTTCTTTGTTATTTGGGAACTCCCAGTGTTGTATTGTTGTATGCTTTCTGTAGTTCCATTGTCTCAATAATGTTCTGCAGTTCCATGTTCTCTAGTATCAAAGTTGATAGGCTTCAACATGTGTAGTATACTTTCACTCTATGTATTTTACTCAAATGGTTTCTGGCCTTCTAAGGTTTTGTCTGGTTGGTCTTGCTCATGTTAGCCTTAATGTTGTGTCTTTTGCCTGTTCTGAGTTAACATTCATGCCTTGAATTTCTGGAACCTTTTGTAGAAACTGCTTGCTCAGAGTCTGCTTTAATGAATCTCTTCCTACTAGATCCTTTATGTGTAATCTAATATTTCCTGCAAACTAATCCTTGACTTTCCCATGTTATAGCATTGTCTTAATATCTAACCAAGCATGTTTTCTGCGATCTGTAACTCTAATAATGTGTCCCTTGACTTGTCAATCCTGCACTCTTTAATATTGCTTCTAAGATAACCAACTGCAGTTTTCTCTCATGTGTGGTCGACTCACATGAATCCTAATGTCTGCATGTCCTGTTAGCCTATAATTGACATGCTCTTTTACCTATTCTGAGTTCTTTACAATATTTTTGCTATAGTTAATGTCCATCATGTTAAGTTTCATGATCAACTAAGTATATTCACCAATCTGTGCTACTAGTATATTGTTATACTAGGATTTTATGTTAATGTCCTCATATGATGATTGTACTCCACCTTCTTCTTGTCTATGATTCTGCTAGGCTGTTATCTGAAGTCCTTTAGGTTGGTTCTGCTTCGAGCTAGACACTATTTGCAGTATTTTGCTAGCTTATGATATCTTATCTTGTCATTGTTAGATCTTGTTTTCTGGGATTACTTGCCCATATGTGTCTTTGATGCCTTTCAACTTAGCATGGTCCTATTTATTGGTGAAGTTGCGGTTATTTTAGTTGTAAGAACTAAGTGTTTCAGTTATGCTATGAGTAGTTTTGTTACTTGTATGGCTAAATATGGCATCCACTGGCTTAATTACTTCAACCGTTTGGGTTTGGTATACTAGGCCTGCATTTGATATTGGGGTTTAAAGTACACTGTTTGTACATAGTTTGGGCCTGATGTCCGCATAAAGTTCTCAGCCCGCTGAAGGCCCAGGCTTTACTGGGTTAATATCTCTTTGGGCCTTTTCAATTTGTTGGGCTTGTAGTCGCTTTAGTTTGCAAGATTTGAAACTTGTGGTCTTTTATTTTGGGCCATTAATAATTTGTAAACAAATAATTGAGGTGCTAGTGAAATTGGGGAAACGTGTATATTCTAATGCTTGCATAAAAGGGTAGAAAACGTGCTTATAGGATCTATGTGGTCTATTTGATATTTCGTTCAACATGCCTTATATGTTATTAATCTATTGTGTTGTACACTAATATATAGCATGCCTATAGAATCACGCACACACTTCACTTGTCAAAATATGCTACAATTGTTTCCATGTCTATTATTTAACGCCCTTAGATAACATGCCAATAGGATAGAACAATACAATACCTTTACTTATCTAGATACCATGACTATCGGGTATTAACTAATTAATAAATTGCTTCATGCTTCTTTTATACTGCTTCATTTATATATCATGCCTATAAGGATAAAGTGTTTAAAAATCAAGTCCAATTGTCAATTGTTAGAAATTTTTCCCATAGCATGTTTATTGATACTACGAATCCAGTGTTTTAGATGACTTCACTGCCTTATTACGCAAAACGATTAGATATCATGTCTATAGAAATTTCAACGCTCTAATTCGCCTATATGTTAGTCCAAAAATTATAGCACTGCCTATATAATACTGAAATTCAGAATCACATAGAAATCATGCCTATAGGACTTAACGATTCCAACATGTCTTAATGCTATCTACTGCCTAACCAAAAATCTGTTTGCGTGCTTTTCTGCTTATGTGTGGAGGTTACTTTAGCCTTTTATTGCAATTATATGCGGTCCTATATGTTTTTGATTGTCACTTTTATTATTTTGAGTGCCTGAGTTGAGTATAAAACTACCAAATAGTAGGTCCAAAGCCTCCTGGACAATAGGCATGTGACGGGTAGTGCACGCATAGGGTACGACTTAGAATTGAATTAGAACGCCTTTAAGTAAACAAATTCAACATAGTAATCGAGTAGCAGGAGATGATAGTATGTGCCCCCTGAATAATATGAGCAACCCCTACCTATAGGGAGTTGCAAAGTATTATTTATGTTGCACGGGGTGATCCTTTAGGCTAAAAAACTTAGGACCCCCACCCCCTTTCATTTATGTACTTGTTATCTATATTTAGTCATTGAATACATACCAATGTAGTTGTATCCTTGTAGTCATTAAGACTTGTACCAGTTCTCATATGTCTTAATAAAGCTCTGCAACCTCTGAACTTCCCTTCTATTTATTTGGACGCCTAGCTTATATGTATAATCCACATAAGTCTAAAGTTCGACCAGGACCCACATTTGTGGATCTCGAAGAGTGCCTAACACCTTCTCTTTGAGGTAATTTACCCTTACCCGATCTTTGGTGGCATTGACTAGTCAAATAGAGTTATTTACAAATGGGTGCACTAACTCACCTTAAAAATCGTTAGGTGGCGACTCTTCTCTTTTGATACCTCCTTTTAAATGAGTTGTCACACGTCGAAGCCCGCTAACGCGAGAAAATGGGGCGCGAAAGCATGTCGACTCTGCTACGGATTAGGCTTTTACCATAATGAACTTGACTTATGAGGATTACTTTCCTTTATTTGCTTTAAACTGCTATGATGTGTACATGCCTTCCCCTATTCTCCTTTATTTGTTTTAAATTGCTATCTCCTTTATATTGTCTAAGACTGCCATATTATGACTCTCGCATCCCTATTTTCCTACCTGCTTCGTTATGTTCTCACATATTTTCATGAGCTAAACTAACTTTTTTCTTTTGTCTTTCTTTTCTTTTCTCTTCTTTTCACGTTCAGTTTGCTATTTTATTACTGCTTTTACTTTTATCGTGCAAATACTTGGCAATGTGTTATTATTCAGCAGCATGCTCCGCAATATACTCCACTCGTGCCAATTATCAACATAGCGGGGCTTGATAAGTGTTTGCGCTTCCTGAAATCACCTTTTTTTAAATCGGAAAAGCTTATTTGTGGTAAACTAGTCAATCAGTGGTGCAATCGACGGTCTCGTGCCTTTCCCTATCAAGTTGTCCAGTTGGAAGTACTAGTATAGACCCTTCTAGAAACCCTACTCCAATTTGAAATGTACATGCATCATGCCAAACCTAGTACGGGTTGAAGCGTTGTTAATGTAACCGCCTGCTAAGATGAACCTTGTCCAAAGCCGACGGGATTTCCACAATCCCAGTGGTCACTATCATATTATGTGTATTACTTGGAGAAAATGTGCCAACATATTGATCATTATTGCGTAAGTAGTCAAATCTGGAGGGGGAAAAGGCTAACCTTTGTTTGTTTGCAGAAAATGAAGCACGAAATCCCCAGGTTTGGTATGGTCCAAAAGATCCCACCTTTGCTACTTGACTGGTGGAAAGATCTTTCACCTTGTGAAAAAAATAATGTGAGTACCTACCATCTTTGATGAACGTTCGACCAAATAGGGAGCTGACCGAGGCCGCCACCATGTTCTGGGACGAGAAAAAAGTTGTTTTTCGATTTGGCAATATAGAAATGACTCCTCTCCTAGAGGAAATACAAGGTTTCGCCAAGTTGCCATGGGATAGTCTGGGATTACTGGTACCAGAGAATCGTACTTCTCGTGATTTCCTGAAAATGTTGGGTTTTAAGAAGAAAGATGAACTGCTCTACTACACAAATCATACATCCCGTTTGAGTTTCTTTACGAACGTTATGAGCATAGCAAGTCGTATCGTCTTCACCATGATGAACTAGCCATTACTTCCTTAGGATGGGTGCATTGCCGGGTTTATGTGTTCGTGGCTTGCTTCTTGGGTTTGTTGATATTTCCAATGAAAAGAGGAAGGAGTCATACTCCTCTTAGCCATGGTCGCTAGGACCTTAATGGACGATATGAGGTACAAACTTACACTATCATCCCCATGATCTTAGCAGAGATGTATCGCGCTCTAGATCGGTTCAAGCAGGGACTCGAACACTTTGAGGGTTGTAATTTATTGCTACAAGTCTAGATGTTGGAACACTTTCATAGGGGCGAGTATCGTCAACATCTTTTGCGAAGGCCACTAAATGACTACATAGCCAACCATCACTCAAAGAAAATGACGTTTATTTCGGACAGATTTGCACGGCCTGGAAATGCCGTTAGTGGGTGTGTTTCTTCAGCAATCTGACAGACGAGCAGGTATATTGGATGTTCGAATGGTTTCCTAGTAGTGACTTCATCATCAGGTCAAGGGGGACTACTCATTTGGTACTGATCCGATTGTGAGGCATCTATACTTATGCTCTTATAAGGGTAATAAGATAAGCTGGAAGGAAACAAGTCATACCTCAAGTTTCCAACATGGTTAATACAAAGCAGATTTCAAGGAAGACGTCATTCCATTCAAGTTCAAGGAACAAAATATGTGGTACCAAATGATCATTGTGGAAGGAGAAACTATCGATCCAGACAGGTATCACACTGGTCATATGTAGTACTATCTATCATGGATGGAAGACGTCGTAGCAGGGGACGTCAAGCCAGGAGTCAATCTGAAAGATAGGATCATAGATGAAGTGTCTGATGCACAAGTTAAGTACAAAAGTCTACGCAAAAGGGTGTTCGAGTCCGAAGCTAAACATCCGGAGTAACAGAAAGTGAACATGGAGGCAATAAGTGAATGGAAGGAGATTGACACTAAGTCAACAGAAAGATTTGAATACTTGGAACAAGGACTAATGGAGCTAGAAGGGAATATGAGAAAGAGACTCTCAGACTGTCAAGGCATGAAAGGCGATGAAGGGAGAAATCTGACAAAAGCTTACATACTGTTGGATATGCGCGATCTGAGAAACCTGACTGATTGGGTCAAAAGGGCCAAGCATGGAGAAGGTTCTTCAGGGACCCAATAGATTAGGGGATAATGTTCTTTACTACTTTCGACCTTAGTTTCCGATGTAATAAGGCTTGATGACATTAGTGACATTATTATTATTATTGTTGATTTAGTGAAAGTTTGTTTTGGCCTATTTTCGCATTAATGAAATGAAGCAAAGTTGACATCTATTTTCTCCAAGTCTATGTGTCGCTTAGGACTACCTCAGGCACAATGAGGTCCCCAAAAGTAGGATGTAAATTATTGCATGACTTTGTGAAACATGTTTAAATAATGTAAACATTATTTTATTTTCACCTTACTAACTTGGTTACCTTTTGCTTTTGCTTTCATTTTTTATTATTCCCAGTCCCAAAGGTTGGTTCGTGCATACTTGCATCATCAACATACCACAGTAGATCCAAAGGTCCTCCACCCCCTCCTCCACCTAGAGACTTGAAGGAAAAACGAAGGAAAAGGTAAGATGGATGATTTAAGTATCAGTAAAGACAATGCTACTGTGGAAGGAAATGTGGAAACTTAAGATGGCAGAAGTACTCCGGGGCATAATAAGCTGGTCTTACGTTTGGAGCAGAAACTCCTAGAACTATAGGGCGAGCTTAAGCATGTCCAAAATCTGGCAAGCCTCTTCCTTACTCTCAATGTTCCCGACATCAACCAACCAAACCCAACTACCCAGAACCAAACACCACCACAAAACCCACAAAACCAAAATCCACCACCAAATCCTCTCGCACCACACCAGTATCCCGCACATCCCAAGAACCTTAACCCGCCACCAGTGCCGACCCCTCAACAACACCACCATCATCCAACTCAATACCCACAAACCACAACTTATCACAACCCCAAAATGCACTGCAACCCGTTCTTGATCCCCAAAACTCGACCAACGACCATCCATATACCCAAGTTCCGGGAACCTATCGAAGCGACCCGATATATGTGGAAGCCTTACCCCATACCCTGCAGCAAACCTTATACATACCCGAATCAACTGAAACATACTTGCTCATTAAAAACATGCCAGAGGAGCTCAAGAAACTCACCAGGAGAGTCTAGAGTGTTGAAGGTGGTTAAGGTGCTGAAGGTCTAAACTATGAGTACCTATGTGTTCAGCCGGATGTGGAACTGCCGAAGGGTTACAAACCTCCCAAGTTCGAAATGTTCGACGGTACTAGTGATCCGAAGGTGCATCTGAGAATATATTGCACAAACTTGTAGGGGTGGGAAAGAATGAACAAATCCGCAAGAAACTGTCCATACAAAGCCTTACATGAGAAGCTTCGTCTTGGTATATCAGTAAAAACCCAAAGAAGTGGGTTAGTTGGGTGAGTATGGCATCAAATTTGATGTATAGATTCAGGTTCAACATGGAAAACGTGCCAGATTCTTTCTACATTCAAAACCTCAAGAGAAGCCAACTGAAACCTTCTATGAGTATGCTACTCGTTGGACATCAGAGGGTGCAACGGTAAGGCCGACACTTGAAGAATAACAAATGAACAAGTTCTTTGTCAGAGCTCAAGACTCCAGTATTACGAAAGGTTGATGGTTATTGAAAATCACAAGTTCTCCGACATCATCAAGCTAGGAGAAAAAATAGAAGAAGGAATTAAGAATGGGATGGTAACCAATTTCGAGGAGCTGCAGGCCACGAATAAAGCTTTGTAATCTTGAGGTATTTCAAAGAAGAAAGAAGTGGGTGTCGTGATGGTAGCCCAGGGCCCTAAATCTCCCCTCACATACCAAACACCTCCATCCACATATCAACCCTCATCCCCAGAATACCAATACCCTGCTACCTACCATACCTACAATACTCAACCTGCATATTACCATTAACCTCCACTCACCCGCCAAAACTACCCGAAGCCATGTCCAAATTTTGACCGCAAACCTCATAGACAATATACCCCAATTTCTGAACCCATAGACCAACTGTAGGAGAGACTGAAGGCCGCTGGTTATGTTACCCCTATTCCTGCCATTGTTGTGGACAATCCTTCCCAATGGATCAACCCTAACGAAACATGTTCTTATCATTCAGGAATAAAAGGTCATACAACTGAGGAATGTCGCATGTTGAAAGATAAGATTCAGACGTTGATCGACACTAAGGTTATACAAGAAAAGGAAGTTGCCACCAAATGTTCGCAACAACCCTCTCCCAAATCACAGAGGTGAGGGAGTGAATGTGATAGAAAATGACAAGGAATGGGATCAGGAAGGGTCCATTGGACTTATCCGAGATGGAGACGCTCCTAAAACATCTCCAGTCACCCTTAGGCCAGTTGTGGTACAAACCCAGACGTCGTTTGAAGTTGAGGTAGCTACACCCTTCACCTTGAGGGTAGCCCCCACACCATCTTACAAGTCTGATGTCGTCCCGTGGGATTATGTTGCGGAATCAAGAAGGAAAAGAAAATCAAAAATGGAAGAAACAAGTGTCGCGCAAGGTATGACTAGAACTGGCAGAGTTTACACACCTGAAAAATCTGGGAGGAATGAGTAAGGAAGTTGTACCTAAGACGTCTGTTATCGAGACTACACTGATGATCTTTGGAAGAAGATACAAGCAAGGGAGTACTATGTTGTTGACCATTTGTCATGACCCGAATTTCCCCCCAACGAGCCGTGATGGCGCCTAACACTGTTATTGCTAGGCAAGCCAACTTTAGCAGGTTACGACATTTAAAACAATTAAAACATATTCGAAATGTTACTACCCTCCATTATACGATACCGATAGTAATAAATGAAAATAGAATATTATACTGCCAAAATAATACCAATCTCTAGCTACCCAGGATTTAGAGTCACAATTCACGAACTACTAAGAATTACTACAAGTATTTGGCTGAAAGAAAATATGTAACCAGGAATCTACGGACGTCAATAGATCTACCTCGTGTCTCCGTGCGAAAGGGACAACTCTAACTCGAACTCAGCTCAGACCTAAACCTGGATCTTCACAAGAAGTTCAGAGTGCACTATCAGTACAACCGACCCCATGTACTGGTAAGTGTCGAGCCTAACCTCGGCGAAGTAGTGACGAGGCTAGGACATGACACCACATAAAAACCTGGACATATATAATCATGTTACTAGAAATAACAACAAATAAAGAATTAAAACCGCAAGTAATGGGAAGGGGACATGCAGTGGGGAATTCAGGATTGATAAAATGGAAAGACAGAAATACACAATGATCAACAAACAATTTAAGCAATTAAAATAGAAAGGAAATTTGCACGGTATTACCCTTCGTGATTTTACTCTCAGCTTCACCAAATAATAAATAAAATGCACGACATCACCCTTCGTGCTTTTACTTTCATCATCACTAGATTATTTACGAATGCACGACATCACCCTTCGTGCTTTTACTCTCAACCTCACAATATAGATAAACTACGCACGACATCACCCATCGTGCTTTAAACTCTTCCTCATAATATAAATAAATTATGCACGGTATCACCCTTTGTGCTTTACACTCTTCCTCATAATATAAATAAATTAGTGCACGTCATCACCCTTCGTGCTTTACACTCTTCCTCACCAGTCACAGAATTTTTTAACAACATATAAAGAGCTATTTCACAAAAAATTAGTATTTCATCATAATTTCTATTCACCATTTAACATTTCAATCTCAACTCAATATTTACAATGTTATCCATCTCGGTGGAACCGGATACAAATCTTCCACCATTTCACTAACAACAATAATCATAGATGATAAGCTTTAAAACAACAAGAATACAAGAATTAACTTTCACTCACATGTTATGACTTGACCACAACGTATAGGTACTCGTCACCTCACCTATACATCATATTTAGCAACAAAACAAGTAGCAACTAGTCACATAATACCTATTCCCTCAAGCTAAGGTTAGACACTACACTTACCTCGATTTCGCAGGCCACTCACTGCTCAAGTACAACTTTTTCTTTAGAATTCGTCTCCAACCCACTTGTATCTAATAATAATTAGTTTAATATCATCAATTATTTCTAAAGATACTAACTTTAAAGTACAATTATAGTTTTCCTAAGTTTTCCCAACAAAGGACAAAAATCGACCCCGAGCCCGCTTGGTCCAATCTCGAGGTTCGAACCAAGATTCGTTTACCCATTCTCCCCCGATCCGGGATATACAATTCGTTTTGGAATTTGACCTCAATTCGAGGTCTAAATCCCAAAAATTTGAAATTCCTATGTTCTACCCAAAAATCCCTAATTCTACCATGAAAATTCTAGATTCTAGGTTGAAATCTTGTAAAATTGTAAATGATTGAATGGAATTAGTTAGGAATCACTTACCTATGATTTGGAAAAGTTTTGGTCTTTGGAAAATCGTCTCTTGAGATTTAGGGTTCGAAAGAAGTGAAGAATGGGTGAAAATCTCATCTAAGTCCAAACTTATCAGCTGCAGATGTCGCATTTGCGACCAGAGCTTCGGAATTGCGAAGCTCGCAAATGCGAGATGGGTATCGCAAATGTGAACCCTTCGCATTTTTGCTCCCTTCGCAAATGCGAGAAACATGTCGCATTTGCGAGATTTGGGGCGATCACATTTTCGGATGAAAGTTTGCATATGCGCAAATACCTTCCCCCAGACACTCTTCGCAATTGAGAAGAAAACCTCGCAAATGCGAGAACAAGCTGGTCCAGACTTCCTCGCAATTGCGATTAATACCTCGCAATTGCTATACCTGCCCACATTGCATTTGCGAAGCCCGATCTCGCAATTGCGAGATCAAAGGCCTGAAACAGACACCAGACACACCAACTATATTTTTCTAAGTTCTAAACACTCTGTAGCCTATTCGAAACTCACCCGAGCCCTCGGGTGTCACGACCCGAATTACCCTCCGATCGGTCTCGTGACGGCACCTAGTCTCTACGACTAGGTAATCCCTAAACTTGGGGAAAATAAAAAATATAATAATGGAAACAGAAAAGGCGAAAAAAGCATATAACTCAGCCGCTCGGCATATACAAATTTCACTTTTCCAAAACCCGTAACGTCACAATAGTCACAAGCTCTGTACTAATGTAGCTCTATACAATGAATAAAGGAAAATTGTATATAAGTCTGCTATGCCTATACTAGAGTAGAAGGGGATTCGTGGGATTCTGCGGACGTGGCAGAATTACCTCGCGGTTTCCTGGTAGCTGCGAAAGATACTCCTAGCCACAGTACTGTGTGCTGGTACCTGGATCTGCACATGGAAAATGTGCGCAGGAAAGCGCATGAGTACTCCACAATTGGTACCCAGTAAGTGCCAAGCCTAACCCCAATCAGGTAGTGATGAGGTCAGGTTAAGGCTCTACTAGATGTTTATAGTAAAAATAGTGAAAATCTAAACAGATAGAGATAATAAGCTAAGGCAAAACAGTAGAAACGACAAGTTGAAAGAAATAGTAAAAGAGAGACCTCGGCTCAGCACAAAATATATCTCAATAACCAATATGCAATGCAATACAGGGGGAAAGCTCCCGGAATCTCGTCTGTAGTCCCAATTTAAATATGCAATGCAGTACAGGGGGAAAGCTCCCAGAATCTAGTATGTAGTCCCAATTTAAACATGCAATGCAGGTGTATACTAGATATAAATGTACTCAAACAGGTCAATAAAATTAAAAGGCAAGAATAAGGATAAAACTCCCTAAGCATGGTACACGTAGTAGAGTTTAATAGGGATTCAAGTAAGAGCAGGTAGACATGCTTCTCTCTAATCTAGACTACCTAAATAATACAGTGAACAATGTAATATGAGTAAACATGGGTAGTGTCATGTGATGGAAAATGGATTTTTTAGCAAACAAAGGCCGTTTACGTACTCGTCACCTCACGTACACGGCACCAAATCAACAAATAACATCAAATAGCCTAAGGGGAAAGTTCCCAACACAGAGTTAGGCAAGACACTTAGCTCGACTGTGCTACTCAACCCAAAATCACGCTCTTGCCACGAGTATCCGACTCCGGGTGGCCCAAATATATTAAATTCGATTGCGTAATGTAAATAACACATCAAGGAATCAAAATAGCTAATTAGTTCGAAGCTAATACGCGAAATTAGGAAATTCGCCCAAAACGTTCCCCGGGCCCATGTCTCGGAATCGGGTAAAAGTTATATATTCCGGTCACCCATTCACTCACGAGTCTAATCATATAAGAATCTCTCAAATAGGATGTCAAAAACCCAATCAAAACGCAAGAATTCGGTCTATGCAGTTTATCCAACTTCTTCCCAAATTTTCCACCAAAAATTCGAAATTAAGGACTAGATTTAAGTTAGGAATCATGGAAACTAGTCTAAATCGGATAGAAATCACTTACCCAAGTTGCCCGGGTGCAAAACCCTCCAAAAATCGCACTTCCCGAGCTCTCAAATTTGAAAAAATTGAGAAATGGCTTAAATCCTCGACTTTGGGGTTTTAATGAATCTGCCAGTGATTGGTCTATGCGATCGCGGACAAACTGTCAGGATCGCGGAAAGTTATGAGCCCACGCCTAACATTTCTACTACGCGACCTCAGGACCACACTCGCAATTGCGAACCTCACGGACCCGGACCTATGCGATCGTGTACACACTCACGCAACCATGTAGAACAAATATTAAATCTTCCACATGCCTAAGGTACTCTATACGATCGCGATCCTAGATGTGCGAACGCGGAGACCAAACTGTCCAAACCACTGCGATTGTGGAGGGACGTGTGCGATCGCGAAACACAAATTTCTGACGGCCTTAGTTTACCTTATGCGATCGCAGAGGAACTCTCGCGATTAACAAAAAGATGCTGCTATGAAAACCATAAAACCAACAATAGAATTATGGCCAAAATCGTCCGTTTGGGCACCCGAAACACACCCGAGGCCCCCGGGACCTGAACCAAAACTACCAACCAACCCTAATACCTCATTCAAACTTAGTCGAGCCTTAAAAACAAATCTCATAACATCAAAATCATCAATTATTCGTGGATTCAAGCCTAAGAACTTACGAAATTTCCAAAATCAACATCTGATGCCGAAACACGTCAAAACTCATCCGAACGACCTCAAATTTTGCACACAGGTCACAAATGACATTACGAACCCGATGTCACTTTTAGAATTCCATTCCGAGCTCGATATTAAAATTTCACCTATCGGCCGAAATCGCCAAAATTTTAACTTTCGCCAATTCAAGCCTAAATCTACCACACACCTCGAAAATACATTCTGAACACGCTCCTAACCCTAAAATCACCAAACGGAGCTAACGGAGTCAACGTAATTCCATTCAGGATCTGGATTCACATAGTTCTAGCTACAACCCGAATTGTAAAGCTAAAATTCACATTTATGGGCTATGTTTCCAAATTCCTTCTGAATTCCACCACTCAGCGTTCCGACAAGTTTCAAAAGCATAATTAAACATGGGAGAAGCAGTTATTAGGGGATCAGAGCGTTAACTCTCGAAACGACCGACCGGGTCATTACATTCTCCCCCTCTTAAGAAAATTGTTCGTCCTCAAACGATTATAGGAACATACCTTAAGTTGTGAAGAGATGAGGGTACTGACTACGCATATCCTGCTCGGCCTCCCAAGTCGCCTCCTTGATCGGATGACCCCTCCACTGAACCTTGACTGAGAAAATATTCTTCGACCTGAGCTTTCTGACTTTCCTGTCCAATATAGCTACATGATCCTCAACATATGATAGATCATTGTCCAACTGGACTGAGATGAAATCAAAAACATGATTCGGATCACCGTGATACTTTCGGAGCATGGAGACGTGGAATACCGGATGAACTCCTTCTAGGTTGGGAGGGAAGTCCAACTCATAAGCAACCTCCCCAACCCTCTGCAATACCTCAAAAGGGCCAATGAACCTCGAACTCGGCTTACCCTTCTTCCCGAACCTCATGACTCCCTTCATTGGCGATACCCAAAGAAAAACTCGATCACCCGCCATAAATGCCAAGTCACGCACCTTCCGATCCTCATAGCTCTTCTGCCTGGACTGAGCTGTGCAAAGCCTCTCCTGAATCACTTTCACCTTGTTTAGGGCATCCTGGACCAAATCTGTACCCAACAATTCGGCCTCGCTCGGCTCAAACCATCCCACTGGAGACCTGCACCGCCTACCATACTAAGCCTTATACGGCGCCATTTGAATGCTCGACTGGTAGCTGTTATTATAAGCAAACTCTGCAAGTGGAAAGTATCGGTCCCATGACCCTCCAAAATCCATCACACAGACACAGAGCATATCCTCAAGAATCTGAATCCTGCGCTCGGACTGCCCGTCCGTCTGAGGGTGAAATGTTGTACTTAACTCCACCCTGGTGCCTAGATCCTGCTGAACGGCTCTCAAGAACCTTGAAGTGAACTGTTTACCTCTGTCTGAAATGATAGATACAGGAATACCGTAGAGGCGAACAATCTCCCTGATATAAATCTCAGCCAACCTCTCGGAGAAATATGTAGTCAACATTGGAAGTAAATGGGCTGATTTGGTCAGCCGATCCACAATAACCCAAATAGCATCGAACTTCCTCAAAGTCCAAGGGAGTCCAACTACAAAGTCCATGGTGATCCGCTCCCACTTCCACTCTAGAAGCTCAATCTGCTGAAGTAGCCCTGCCGGTCTCTAATGCTCACACTTGACTTGCTGACAGTTGAGACACTTGGCTACAAACTCCACTATATCTTTTTTCATCCTTCGCCACTAATAGTGTTGTCTCAGGTCCTAGTACATCTTCGCGGTACCCGAAGCCCATCTACATTGTGCACACAGATACGGCCCTGCATCCTCATCACGCCGCCATCACCAATAATCACATCCCTAGCATCACCCTGCCGAACTCTATCTTGAAGAGACAGAAGGTTGGGATAATCATATTGGCGCTCCCGAATGCGGTCATAAAGAGAAGATTGAGAAACTACACAAGAAAATACCAGGTGTTGGCCCATGTCACTAAATGGGTTTTGAATATTTACAAGTTGAACCAGGTCCATCAGAGCACACACATCTGAACGAAACAGTTGGCACAAGAATTGTTCATGCATAGGAGATATCAGTGATTGCTGAGTATCCAAGAGCTAAAAGGATGTCTCATAATACGAAAAGATTGCAAACTGATAAAGAAGATTGAAGTTGATTTCAGCAAGGACAGAAATAGAGAAGGAAGTTGAGTCATAGTCGAACTCGTATACCCAGGTAGAGTTGGATCAGAATTGAACCATGTACTCAACAACTGACTCTATAAATACTCAATGTATTACTGCTGAAAAAATGACGCACAAAGACAAAAGTGAATCAAGTTCTGAAAGCAAAGTTCACGGGATATTTTGCAAGCAGAAGTATTGTGCGAAGGCTACAGTTCAACTAGAAGAAACAGTTTCATCATTTGTGTATTGAGTCTAGTTGATTGTAGTAGGAGTTTTAACATTGTATCTTTTCATGTTTCATAGAAGAAATTGTAATAGGTAAACATTGTCAAGTTAGAGTTAACTTGAAATCTGTAAAAATTAGCTAGAGGCTAGTTGATACAAAGAGGATTAGAGTTAGTCCTAGGATTACAAAAGAGATTATTTTGTAAGTCCGTTTGGCTAAGAGTTTTTAGTGAAGTGTTTGAGCAAATCCTACTGAGGAGTAGGTCGTGGTTTTTTCACCTTTTGAGGCAGGTGTTTTCCACATAAAAATATCTGTGTCTTTACTTTACTGCTCTATTATTCTGCAACAGTAGAAAGTAGTACACCAAGAAGAACCAAGTTCTTCTTACTAGACAACACTCGAAAATTGGGTAATGCACAATTAACTTATATCATTGTGTAGTATTGAAGTCTAAAACATCAATTGGTATCAAAGCAGGTTATCCGTGAAAAGGCTAACACCTTGGAAAAGAACAGAATGAGTGAACTGGGAAGGTCAATCAACCGCAAGGCCACCACTCTTCAATGGCCAGTACTATTCTTGGTGGAAAAATAGAATGAAGGACCATCTTATTGGAGAGGACTATGAACTATGGGACATAGTCACTGATGGACCCCTTGCAACAATGAAGAAGACTGTTGAAGGTGTAGATGTACCTAAGACTAGGGCTGACTGCACGCCTGAAGATTTGAAGATATAGGAGAAGAATGCCAAGGCCAAGAAGTGGCTAGTATGTGGACTAGGTCCTGATGAATACGGTAGAATCCAAAGCTGCACAACAACCAAGGAAATCTGAGACACTCTACAAGTAGCCCATGAAGGAACACCTCAAGTTAAAAAGTCTAGAGGTACACTACTATACTTTCAGTATGAAAATTTCACTATGAAAGAAGGAGAGACTTTTCAGGAGATGTACACAAGGTTTACAACCTTGACCAATGAACTCAAGTCTCTTGGAAGAATCATACTTGAAGAAGACAAGGTAGAGAAGATCTTGACAAGGGTTTTGCCTATCTCCTGGGAAAGCAAGATCACTGTTATCCAGGAATCCAAAAATATGGCAACCCTTAGACTGGATGAGTTAATTGGAAATCTCACTGCTTATGAACTCAAAAGGCAAACCCTGAAGATGGATGCCCCAAAGGAGCAGAGAAGTCTAGCACTGAGGATCACTGAAGGAGCAGATCTGGAGGAGGATGAGATGGCCATGATCACCAAAGAATTTAGAAACTTTCTCATGAGGAAGAAGGGCATCTCTAGGGGAGGAAACTTCAACAAGGCAAAGGCACCAGAAAGGCCAGCTAATGAGGGATGCTACAAGTGTGGAAAAACTGACCATCTCATCAAAAACTACCCTCAATGGGAAGTAGAATGGAGGAAGGAGAGATATGAAAGAAAGAACAGGAGGAAGGAACTGGTCCAACCCAAGAAAACCACTACAAAGGCTATGGTTGCTGCTTGGGGGGGAAGTTCAGATAAAGAATCAGAAGATGGTGAGACAGAACCAGAGGTAAGTATCTCACAACTTAAAACTAAAATAAAGTTTTTATCTAAGGAGAAACTCTCTGAGTTGCTAGTTGACTTCATAGATGATTCTGAGGAAACAACCAAAGAGAAGGATCTACTATCTAAAGAGTATGCAATGCTAAAAGCAGAATGCATGGACCTGGAAATAAGGGTTAGTGAATCTGAAAAGAAAAATGTTGTCTGGATGAACCAGGTCCATCCACTCGAAACTGAAATCCTAGAACTAAAATCTGAAAACTTAAAGTTAAGAATAGGATCCAGTAAAAAGGTGGTTGATCACTCTCATGCAATGTTAGAAGAAGACTTAGGAAAACTAAAGGATAAAATGTATGCCATGGATGAACAGATAAAATCTCTTAAAGAAGAGCTTGACAAAGTCAAACATGAATTTGATAGAACATGCAAATGGAATAAGTCTTCTGATGCATTAACTTGGCTTCAAGAGAATAAAAGTAGCAACCAGAGAGGGCTTGGTTTGGGAGTCAATTGCCTAAGTGGGATCCCAAAAGCAAGTATCTCACTCTCCCTGAAAATAAAATGTGCACCCATTGTGGGAAGACTGGCCACTACAAATATGAGTGTGCTGTAAAAGAGCAGGACAATCAGAAAAATGAGAGATTCATTAAAAAGAAGAACTGGCTACCAAACTGGGCCAAAAAAAATCTGATTCATCCATTCTCTCATAGAAAAGGACCCAAACTAGTTTGGGTTCTTAAAACTAACCCCTGATTTCCTTTTGTAGGTACAAGTGAAGGGAAGCAGCCTAATTTGGTTTTTGGATAGTGGCTGCTCTAAGCATATGACAGGGAACAAGGAACAGTTCCTTTCACTTGAAAACCTCAAAGGAGGAAATGTCTCCTTTGGAAACGGAAAGAAAGGTGAAATTATAGGGGTCGGCAAGGTAGGTAAAGATGACACACGTTCAATTGAACATGTGTACCTGATAGATGGCTTGAAATATAGCATAATCAGTGTGTCACAACTGTGTGACAGAGGTAACCTTGTCGCTTTTACTTCCACAAAATGTTTTGTGATCAATCTGCTTACTGACAAGATTGTTTTGCAGGGAAAGAGAATGAACAATATCTATGTCATTGACTTGTCCACACTGTCTGACAATGAACTCACTTGCCTTAGTGTGTTGGACAGTGATCCCCTCCTGTGGCACAAAAGACTTGGTCATGCAAGTCTGACTCAGCTTAACAAGATGGTCTCTAAGGACTTAGTCCTAACATTAAGTTCAAGGAAGACA
>ML295847.1:0-45495 GCA_005239495.1 Nicotiana undulata | reverse complement strand
GAAAGAAAGAATAGAACTCTTGAAGACATGGCAAGAACCATGCTTCTTTCTAGCAAACTACCACACAACTTCTGGGCAGAAGCAAAAAAAACCGCTTGCTATATAATCAATAGATGTATGACCAGACCACTGGTAGAGAAGACTCCCTATGAATTACTCAAAGGAAGAAAGTCCAACATATCCCATCTTAGGGCTTCCGGATGTAAATGCTATGTGTACAATAATGGCAAAGATTCCTTAGGTAAATTTGATCCCATAAGTGATGAGGGAGTATTCTTGGGATATTCATCACATAGTAAAGCCTATAAAGTGTACAATAAAAGAACTATGTGTGTAGAGGAGAGTGTGCATGTTGTATTTGATGAAACTAACACTCTTTCTGAGAGACAGGAACCAGAAGATGAGGAGCTTGGACTGGTGAGAAGCAGTGAACACATTGAAGCAGCCATGGAAGATGGAACAGGTGATGGACCAGGTCCAACTACCCCAAGCAACATGACAGGGGGAACTCAACATGTGAATCCTGGCCCTGATCCTGTTCCACAACAACAAAACAACATGGAACTATCCAGAAGTGAACTATTAGTACTCAAAACAAAAACATATATCAGAGTTGTCACCCTCTTGAGAACATCATAGCAGATTTGTCATCCAGAATAAAAACAAGAGCTTCCTTGAAAGATCTGTGTGCGTTTGATGCCTTCATATCCTTAATCAAACCAAAGAACATTGGTGAAGCCCTACAAGATGCTGATTGGATAAATGCCATGCAAGATGAGATGAATCAATTTGAAAGAAGTCAAGTATGGCACTTTGTACCCAGGCCACTAGACAAATCAGTGATTGGCACGAAGTGGATCTTCAGTAACAAGCTCGATGAGGATGGAACTGTTACAAGAAATAAGGCAAGATTAGTTGTTCAAGGTTATAGTCAAGAAGAAGGAATTAACTATGATGAGACCTTTGCTCATGTGGCAAGATTGGAGGCAATCAGATTCTTATAGCATTTGCTGCACACATGGAATTCACTCTCCATCAGATGGATGTTAGAGTGCCTTTCTTAATGGCTATTTGAAGGAAGATGTATTTGTAAAACAGCCTCCTGGCTTTGAAAGCAAAGAGTCACATGATCATTTATATAAACTTGACAAGGCTCTCTATGGTCTCAAGCAAGCACCTAGATCTTGGTACGAGAGATTGTCAAAATTCCTACTGAAACATAGGTACAAATGAGGCAAAATAGATAGTACTTTGTTTCTAAAGGAAAAGGGGAAGGATCTTCTCATTGTGAAAATATATGTTGATGATATCATATTCGGGGCAACTACTGAAAAGCTTAGCAAGGAATTTGCTACACTAATGGGGAGTGAATTTGAAATGAGTATGATGGATGAGCTAAACTTCTTCTTAGGCTTACAAATCAAGCAAAACCCACATGGAACAATGATTCATCAACAAAAGTATGTGAAAGAACTCCTCAAGAAGTTCAAGATGGAAGATTCAAAGGAAATAGACACCCCCATAGCCACAACTACTAAATTGGATGTGGATGAACCTGGTTCATCCGTTGATCAGAAGGTATACAGAGGAATGATTGGGTCTCTACTATATCTCACTGCCAGCAGACCAGATATTGTGTTCAGTGTGGGACTATGTGCTAGGTTTCAGGCAAATCCAAAGGAGTCCCACCTCACTGCAGTGAAGATAATTTTGAGATATTTGAAAGGCACCACTGATTTGTGCCTTTTGTATCCTAAAGGTAGTAATTTCTACCTTGTAGGATATGTTGATGCTGATTATGCAGGTTTCCTGGTTGACAGGAAAAGTACTTCAGGAATGGCTCACTTTTTGGGCTTCTGCCTTGTCTCTTGGGCCACCAAGAAACAAAATTCAGTAGCCTTATCTACTGTTGAGGTTGAATATGTGGTTGCAGCCTCTTGTTGTGCCTAGTTTCTTTGGATCAAGAAACAACTCCTGGACTTTGGTATAGATGTGGGATGCATTCCTATTTACTGTGATAACACTAGTGCAATTAGTATGACGAAGAAACCGGTTCATCACAAGAGATCTAAGCACATAGATGTTAGGCACCATTTTATGAGGGACAACAATGAAAAAGGAATGATCTCAATCGAATTCTGTGCCACTGATCGTCAAATCGCTGATATATTTACCAAAGCACTGAGTAGGGAGAATTATGAGAGAAACACGCTTGAATTAGGGATGATTAAGATCACCTAATTGAAAAACAAAAAACTGAAAATAAATGAAAAAATGAAAGAAAAGAAATTGGCTAGAAAATTCAAATTAGGTACTTAATCAAATTAATCATTGCTCAGTATTATGTCTTTATTGCCATACTCTTCTTCCATATATTAATATGATTCCCTAGTTGCTAATGATGTTTCTCTATTTTTGTAAATTGAGGCAAATAAAGGATTTTACCTAGATGAACCTGGTTCATCCATGCTGGTTCACATAACCGACAAAGTACGTTCTCATCTCCATACATGTATTAATTCAAGTACAGTCATACATGAGCAAGACTCTATCTATTTGTGGTTGGAATTCAATTCTCGTTCTTAACCAAATAATGAACCAGTTTCAAGAAATCCCATCTCACTTGATTAGCCTAGTTTTAGGGTGAAAGTAACTGTCCATTCAATGTCTAATCAATGACAATTCTGAATCGATTAGTATCCCACTTGAGTTAATACTCTTCCGTTGTAATCTCCCTAGCCATAAATTAAAAAAGGGCCATCATTATCCATTGTGCATAAAGCAACGGCCGAACCTTGTTCAACGCACTCAACTCACAATCTCTACTACCTCCTGTCTTTCTTCTCTCTAAATAATTCAAAATCATATCGTCATCGACACCTACTTCTTCTGATTCATCTCCAAACAGAGATTACAATGGAGGCAACTATGAATCAGACTCAAATTCACCCTCAGTGTATAGTTCCGAGTCTCCAGAAAAGTCGACAATCCCAGAACCCACACAATACCCTACCCCAGCCCCCAAGCCTCGTCGTGTAAATGTTCTTGAACGCAAATATGTGGCTTCTGGTTCAAGAGCCAAATTTTTGGAAGAATTATTGCATGCTGAAGAAGGCTCCAAACCAGAATCGTCCAATGAATCATTCAAATCAGCCAATGAAGATGAAGCACCTGGTTCAACCAGTGTTGAGAAAGGTATATCTGATGCTATCTCTGAAATAATTATTGTTGATCAACGATTTGTGTTGGTGGGGTCTGTGATGGATGTTGAACCTAAAAGGCAAAGAAAATTTTGGAAAGAGAAACCTCTTGAGATCGAGGGAGATGTAAATGTGAGGGGATCGGGAGAGGATGGTACCACACTGGCAATATGTGGTCCCATTCTTGAAATTCTTGAAGAATATGTCACAATCTTAGGGGGAACTAGTGGTGTTGAGGAAGCTGATGCTGGGTTGGACAAATTGATGAAAGCAATAGATGAACGCGTTTCTTCTAGGGAAGAAACTTTGGCTGAGAGACTGAGAAAGTTGGGGGACTCATATAACCCCAAGAAAAGAAGGACTCCAAAGTCCAAAAAGTCTAAAGCCTCAGTTCCTTCAAAGAAAAGGAAAGTTGTTGGTTTTGTTGAGGTGCATGTTCCTAAGGTACGTGCTACGCGAAATACTGTAAGAGAGGAGGAAGAGAAGTTAGAAAAGTCTCTGCAAGAGAGCAAGAGAAAGATAGCAGAAAAAGGGAAAGCCAAAGTCGGAGAGCCTGTCGAGGCTATTGTGTTAGAAGAGGAGCCGTTGGACCTGGTCCAACAAGAGGTGCAGGCTGCTCCAGTGGTAATTGGGAAACCCAAGCCCAAAAAGGCTAAGACTTCTTCGAAGAAGTCAGCTACTGTGTCCACCACCACTGCGAGTACTGGGATAAGGACAAGGTCTAAGATAAAAAGGGTGAAAAAGGTGCAGATTGTTGAGAAGGATGAGGATGATGAGTGGAGTGGAGAGGAAGAGATGGAGGTTGGTGAAGTGACTACTGACAGAGTTGCCATGTTTGGCAAGAGAACGATCTTGAAGGGAAAGTTGATGAAGGATTTGGAGGAGCCTGGAATGAGGTATCTACTGGATTTTCTGGCAGCGCAGTGCTGGAAGGACATGGTCCTTCGCATGGAAGGCAGGCTGGTCAGGGATGAAGTTGTGGAGTTCATGGGGAATGCCACAGTCATTGGAGGCAGGGTCACCTCCTTGGTCAAGGGAGTTGAAGTCTCCTTTGATGCTCAAGAACTGGGTGTGATTCTAGATATTCTGGCTGAGGGGTATGAAGACTACAGAAGGCAGAGATGGCCTTGTTTAGATGGTATGTCCTCAGCACTGAGTATCACCAGATTCTTCCGCGACAATGAGAAGGAGCTTGAAC
Organism: Nicotiana undulata; assembly: GCA_005239495.1. NCBI lineage: Eukaryota > Viridiplantae > Streptophyta > Magnoliopsida > Solanales > Solanaceae > Nicotiana > Nicotiana undulata. Next base: position 41,097 of record ML295847.1, on the reverse strand, counting down.
CCAGGGCTGTGTACAAGAATGAGATGAAGCCTGAGCATAAGCTTTTCTTTGAATTTTTGATCAAATTCTTGCTGCCCAGACAAGAAAGAAGACACATTGCTAATTACATGGATTTGACCCTCATGGAGTGTCTGTACAGAGGCAAGCAGATAAATTGTCCATCGTTCATAATTCAGCTCTTGGACAGAGTGGTGAATGGGACTAAAGCTCATGCAATCCCCTATGGCTTTATTCTGACTGCAGTTCTAACTCACTTTGGAGTTCCTACGAAAAAGGTTGAGATGGCTACGGACAAAGATTATTTTGGGAAGGACACATTGATGTCTTGTGATTATCTTGTCATTGCTCCGGCAGATGAACCTGGTTCATATCGGAAAAAACCAGTAAATAGCAAGGTTCGAATCTTAGTGGAGGAAAGCGAGTTAAAGGATATGGAGATCTTTCGATTGAAATCTCGCTTAATTGAGGTGGAAGCTGAGCGTGATGCTCTAAAAACAGAACTTGCAAAGGAGAAGGACAAAAACGAAGGTGTTCTACACCAAATGATGTCCCTCCTTCAAACCAAGAACCCAACCTCATCTGCACCATCCCAGCCTTAGGTCTGTCCATTGCTTCCCAGTTATCTTTCAAGTGCCCAGTTTGGGACAGTGTCTAGCTTTTGTGGTTTCAGTTTTTTTCCTGTTTTGCTCATGTTTTGATCATTTTTGCTTTAATCTGTTGGTGTTTGATGTGCAGTATTAAATCAATGAAGTTTGCTGATTTTAAAATTTGTCTCAATTTCAAATTTAGCTTACATTATTGGTTTCTTATGTTGATTAATCATGCTTGCACCTGCAGTTGCCTAAATTTGGCCATGAGTAAGAATTAAAAATTGGTAAGTATCATTTTGAAACTTTTCAATGATGCCAAAAGGGGGAAGATGTGTGATGGTGTTGTGGTGTTGTGTATTTTTATCAAAAAGTGATATTTATAACCTAATGAACCTGGTTCTCAATGATTAATGCTTAAAACTATACAAAGTGTTTGAAGTGTATACAGGATAAAAGCACAGAGTTTGTCATCATCAAAAAGGGGGAATTTGTTGGCCCATGTCACTGAATGGGTTTTGAAGATTGACAAGTTGAACCAGGTCCATCAGAATACACACATCTGAACGGAACAGTTGGCACAAGAATTGTTCATGCATATGAGATATTAGTGATTTGAGTATCAAAGAGATAAAAGGATGTCTCCTAATACGAAAAGATTACAAATTGATAAAGAATATTAAAGTTGATTTTAGCAAGGACAGAAATAGAGAAGGAAGTTGAGTCATATTCGAACTCGTATACCCAGGTAGAGTTGGATCAGAATTGAACCATGTACTCAACAACTGACTCTATAATTACTCAATGTATTACTGCTAAAAAAACGACGCACAAAGACAAAAGTGAATCATGTTCTGAAAAGCAAAGTTCACAGGATATTTTGCAAGCAGACGTATTGTACGAAGGCTACAGTTCAACTAGAAGAAACAGTTTCATCGTTTGTGTATTTAGTCTAGTTGATTGTAGTAGGAGTTTTAACATTGTATCATTTCAGCTTTCATAGAAGCAATTGTAATAGGTACACATTGTTCAAGTTAGAGTTAGCTTGAAATCTGTAGAAATTAGCTAGAGGCTAGTTGATACAAAGAGGATTAGAGTTAGTCCTAGGATTACAAAAGAGTTTATTTTGTAAGTCCGTTTGGCTCAGAGTTTTTAGTGAAGTGTTTGAGCAAATCCTACTGAGGAGTAGGTCGTGGTTTTTTCACCTTTTGAGCCAGGTGTTTTTCATGTAAAAATCTCTGTGTCTTTACTCTACTGCTTTATTATTCCGCAACAGTAGAAAGTAGTACACCAAGAAGAACTAGGTTCTTCTTATTAGACAGCACTCGAAAATTGGTTACTGCACAATTAACTTATATTATTGTGTAGTATTGAAGTCTAAAACATCACCCGGCAAGGCTCAGAAAGATTCAATCTCATGAACTGACTGGCTAAGGACTGGAAATCCAAGCTAAGGGCCTCTCAGCTGCATGAAGATATGTCAAACTCCCCAGACTCTCTGCCCGACGACTCAAGGCGCCGGCCACCACATTGGCCTTCCCCGGGTTGTATAATATAGTGATGTCATAATCCTTGAGTAACTCCAACCACCTACACTGGCGCAAATTGAGGTCCTTCTGCCTGAATATGTGTTGTAAACTCCGGTGACCAGTGAAGATTTCACAGGGTACACCGTACAAATAATGACGCCATATCTTCAGGGCGTGAACAATCGCTGCCAACTCGAGATCATGAACCAGATAGTTTTTCTCATGAACCTTCAACTGTCTGGACGCGTAGGCAATCACCCTACTGTCCTGCATAAACATCGCCCCAAGGTCGATCCTCAAAGCATCACAGTAGATCGTATAGGACCCTGAACCTGTAGGCAATACCAATATTAGAGTTGTAGTCGGGGCTGTCTTGAGCTTCTGAAAGCTCTTCTCGAACTCATCAGTCCATATGAAAGAGGCACCCTTCTGGGTCAGTCTGGTCATGGGCGCTGCAATGGATGAAAATCCATCCACAAAACGGCGATAGTACCCAGCCAGCCCGAGGAAACTGCGGATCTCAGTAGCTGAAGACGGTCTAGGCCAAATCTGCACCGCCTCAACCTTCTTCGGATCTACCTTGATCCCATCAGAAGACACCACAAGGCCTAGGAATTCCACAGAATCGAGCCAAAATTCACACTTAGAAAATTTGGCATATAATTTCTTCTCCCTCAAAGTCTGAAGCACAATCCTCAAATGCTGCTCATGGTCCTCCTGGGACCGAGAATATACCAAAATGTGATCAATGAACACGATGAAGAAAGTATCAAGATAAGGCCAAAATATGCTGTGCATCAGGTGCATAAAGGCTGCTGGGGCATTGGTCAGCCCAAATGACATAACAAGGAACTCATAGTGGCCATATCTTGTCTTGAAGGCAGTCTTCGGGATATCTGGCTCCCGAATCTTCAACTGATGATAACCTGAACGGAGATCAATCTTGGAGAACACCCTAGCACCCTGTAACTGGTCAAATAGATCATCGATGCAAGGCAATGGGTACCTGTTCTTCACTGTCACCTTATTCAGCTGCCGGTAGTCAATACACATACGCATCGAACCATCCCTTTCTTCACAAATAATACTGGAGCACCCCACGATGATACACTAGGCTTGATGAAACCTTTATCAAGAAACTCCTGCAACTGGTCCTTCAACTCAGGAGGAGCCATGTGATAGGGAGGAAGGGAAATGGGCTGAGTGCCTAGCAACAAATCAATGCCGAAATTAATATCTCTGTCGGGCGGCATACCTGGAAGATCAGCTGGAAATACATCAAGATATTCCCGCACAACTTGAACTGACTCAACTGTAGGGGTCTCATCACTAACATCTCTTACATAAGCCAAATACGCATCACATCCCTTCTCAACCATCCGTCGAGCCTTAAGAAAAGAAATGACTATGCGGGAGGTATACTCTAAAGAACCTCTCCACTCTAACATCGGTAAACCCTGCATAGCCTGAGTCACGGTCTTGGCGTGACAATCAAGAATAACATAGTAAGGGAACAACCAGTCCATGCCCAATATAACGTCGAAGTCTACTATACTGAACAATAATAGGTCAGCCCTGGTCTCAAACCCACTTATAACAATCAAACACGACCGATATGCGCGATCCACAACAAGAGAATCTCCCATAAGAGTAGAAACATATACGGGGGAACTCAAAGAATCCCGAGATATCCCTAGATGTGAAACAAAATAAGAAGATACATATGAGTACGTAGAGCATGGATAAATAACACGGATGCATCCTTAAGACAAACATGGACAATAACTGTGATGACTGAATCTGAAGCCACGACCTCTGAACGGGATGGAAGAGCATACTATCTGGCATTTCCTCCCCTTCTATGGCGACCTCGACCTCCCCGACCTCCACCTCGAGCAGTCTGAGTAGGTGGGGTAGCAGCTGGGGCTGGGAGAATAGCTGGAGGACCCGGTGGAGCATGTGGGGCTTGATAAGACTGAGATGGTGCACCCCTCCTATCTCTGGGGCAATCTCTAATCACATGGCGAGGATCAGCACACCCAAAACAACCCCTCAGAGGGCATTGCTGCTGATGCTGACTCTGAACTGGCCTGCTGAGCTGGCTGGTGGTAGCACCTCGAGTAGGAGGCACATATGATACTAGCGGTGCATAATAAGGCTCCTGAAGTCTAGGAGGAGCTAAGATACCACTGGCTGCTGGAAGAGCTGAATGAATAGGGCAACTCACAAAAACCATGCGATAGCGTGCTGCTGGTGCACGAACTCCCAAAATATGACAAGTCTCTCGAGACCTCTTGGCCTCTCTCTCCTCCCTGTCCCGGGCTAACATACTCTCAATCCTCCGGGAAATACTCACGGCCTGCTGGTAAGTGATATCTGTCTCCAATTCTCTGGCCATACTGGTCCGGATACTGGGGTGGAGTCCCTCAATGAAACGTCGAACCCTCTCTCTGCAGTGACAACCAAGGCTGGTGCATGACGAGCCAAATCGCTGAAACGGACTGCATACTCTGACACAGTCATGGTACCCTGGCGTAACTGCTCAAACTCTGCATGCCAAGCATCCCTGAGGTTCTGAGGGATGAACTCAAGCAAAAACATCTCAGAGAACTAATCCCAAGTAAGTGAGGCTGCCTCATCCAGACTACTCAGCTCAAAAGCACGCCACCACTGATAAGTTGCTCCCCTCAGCTGGAAGGTAGTAAAAGAAACCCCACTCGTCTCCACAATACCCATGTGCGGAGAATGTGATGACACTCCTCAAGAAAACCCAGAGCGTCATCTGAAGCTAGTCCGCTGAAATCAGGTGGGTGGTACTTCTTGTACCTCTCAAGTCGGAGTTTCTCTGCCTCCGAAGCAGCCACCCTAGTCTCATGTTGAGCTGGAGCTGATAGGGGCATAGGAATATACTTTGGAATCTGCCCAATATGAACCTCTGCTCAGGAGTACGGCCTGCAGGAGTCTGTTCCCTTCCCCCGGCCTAGAATGTAGCTGGAGCTATCGGGAGTAGTCCCGCCAGTGACAGAGTGCTGAAGGGACTCAAGAACTGGGCCAATGTCTCCTAGAGGGATGGAGTAATAGTAGGGACCTCCTGTGCCCTTCCAACTTTGATTGTTTGGGACTCCTCCGTCTATGCTCTAGCCGGTCCTCGGGCTGCACCGCGTGCTCGTCCTCTTCCCCGGCCCCTGCCTCTGGTGGCTCTGGCTGGGAGCTCGGGTGCCTGGTCATCAGCACGTCCGGTATGGGTACGCACCATCTGTAAGCAAGAATAAAATAGAGTTTAGGAATTTTGATGACAGTAACTAGCACGATAAGTAATTCCAAAGAATGTGATTGTTGTTAATAGTTACATAGCCTCTCAGAGATAGATACGAACGTCTCCGCAACGATCCGCGAGACTCTAATAAACCGGCTTGTGACTTGTGACTCCTATGAACTTAGACGCTCTGATACCAACTTGTCACGACCCGAATTACCCTCTGATCGGTCTCGTGACGGCACCTAGTCTCTACGACTAGGTAAGCCCTAAACTTGCAGAAAATAAACAATATAATAATGGAAACAGAAAAGGCAAAAAAAGCATATAACTCAGCCGCTCGGCATATACAAATTTCACTTTCCCAAAACCCGGAACGTTACAATAGTCACAAGCTCTGTACTAATGTAGCTCTATACAATGAAATAAAGGAAAATTGTATATAAGTCTGCTATGCCTAAACTAGAGTAGAAGGGGATTCGTGGGATTTCGCGGACGCGGCAAAATTACCTCGCGGTTTCCTGGTAGCTGCGAAAGATACTCCTAGCCACAGTACTGTGTGCTGGTACCTGGATCTGTACATCGAAAACGTGCGCAGGAAAGGGCATGAGTACTCCACAATTGATACCCAGTAAGTGCAAAGCCTAACCCCAGTCAGGTAGTGACGAGATCAGGTTAAGGCTCTACTGGATGTTTATAGTAAAAATAGTGAAAACCTAAACAGATAGAGATAATAAGCTAAGGCAAAATAGTAGAAACGACAAGCTGAAAGAAATAGTAAAAGAGAGCCCTCGGCTGAGCACAACATATATCTCAATAACAAATACGCAATGCAATACAGGGGGAAAGCTCCCGGAATCTCGTCCGTAGTCCCAATTTAAATATGCAATGCAGTACAGGGGGAAAGCCCCTGGAATCTAGTCTGTAGCCCCAATTTAAATATGCAATGCAGGTGTATACCGGATATAAATGTACTCAAACAGGTCAATAAAATTAACAGGCAAGCATAAGGATAAAACTCCCTAAGCATGGTGCACGTAGTAGAGTTTAAGAGGGATTCAAGTAAGAGTAGGTAGACATGCTTCTCTCTAATCTAGACTACCTAAATAATAAAGTGAACAATGTAATATGAGTAAAAATGGGTAGTTTCATGTGATGGAAAATGGAATTTTTAGCAAACAAGGGCTCGTGTACGTACTCGTCACCTCACGTGCATGGAACCAAATCAACAAATAACATCAAATAGCCTAAGGGGAAAGTCCCCAAAACAGAGTTAAGCAAGTCACTAACCTCGATTGCGCTACTCAAACCAAAATCACGCTCTTGCCACGAGTATCCGACTCTGGGTGGCCTAAATCTACTAAATTTGATTGCGTAATGTAAATAACACTTCAAGGTATCAAAATAGCTAATTATTTCGAAGCTAATACGCGAAATTAGGAAATTCGCCCAAAATGTCCCCCGGGCCCATGTCTTGGAATCGGGTAAAAATTATATATTCCGGACACCCATTCACTCACGAGTCTAATCATATAAGAATCTCTCAAATTGGATGTCAAAAACCCAAGCAAAAGGCAAGAATTCGTTCAATGAAGTTTATCCAACTTCTTCCCAATTGTTCCACCAAAATTTCGAAATTATGGACTAGATTTAAGTTAGGAATCATGGAAACTAGTCTAAATCGGATAGAAATCCCTTACCCAAGTTGCCCCGGTGCAAGACCCTCCAAAAATTGCACTTCCCGATCTCTCAAATTTGAAAGATTTGAAAAATGTGAAAAATGGCTTAATCCCTTGAGTTTGGGGTTTTAATGAATCTGCCAAATGATTGGTCTATGCGATCACGGACCAACTGTCGCGATCGCGGAGAGTTATGAGTCCACGCCTGAAATTTCTACTACGCGATCGCAGGACCACACTCGCGATAGAGAACCTCACGGACCCGGACCTATGCGATCGTGTACACACTCACGCGACCGCGTAGAAAAAATATGAAATCTTCCACATGCCTAAGGTATTATATGCGATCGTGATCCTAAACGTGCGAACGCGGAGACCAAACTATCCAAACCACTGCGATTGCGGAGGGACGTGTGCGATCGCGAAACACAAATTTCTGCCGGCCTTAGTTTACCTTATGCGATCACGGAAGAACTCTCGCGATCGCGATTAACAAAAAGTTGCTGCTATGAAAACCAGAAAACCAGCAATAGAATTAAGGCCAAAATCGTCCATTTGGGCACCTGAAACACACCCGAGGCCCCCGGGACCTCAACCTAAAACTACCAACCAACCCTAATACCTCATTCAAACTTAGTCGAGCCTTAAAAACACATCTCATAACATCAAAATCATCAATTATGCGTGGATTCAAGCCTAAGAACTTACAAAATTTAAAAAATCAACATCCGATGCCGAAACACGTCAAAACTCATCCGAACGACCTCAAATTTTGCACACATGTCACAAATGACACTACGAAGCTGCTGTCTTTTCCAGAATCCCGTTCCGAGCTCGATATTAAAATTTCACCTATCGGCTGAAATCGACAAAATTCTAACTTTCGCCAATTCAAGCCTAAATCTACCACATACCTCGAAAATACATTCTAAACATGCTCCTAGCCTCGAAATCACCCAACGGATCTAACAGAGTCGACGAAATTCCATTTCGTATCCGTCTTCACACAGTTCTAGCTACGACCCGAATTCTAAAGCTAAAATTCACATTTATGGGCTATGTGTCCGAATTCCTTCCGAGTTATACCACTCAGCATTCTGAAAAGTGTCAAAAGCATAATTAGACATGGGAGAAGCAGTTAGGGGATCGGGGCATTAACTCTCGAAATGACCGACCGGGTCGTTACACGGGGCTCCAAACCAAACATCGCAAGTCTAGAAACATCATACGGACTTGCCTGTGCGATCAAATCATCAAAATAACACCTAAAACTATGGATTTAGCATCAAAACTCATGGATTTATCAAGAACACTTCAAAATTACTAAATTCACAATCGGACATCTGAATCACGTCAAATCAACTCTGATTCTCACCAAATTTCACATATATGACATAAACATTATAATAAACTTATACCGGTCTCCAAAACCAAAATACGGGCCTGATACCAATGAGTTCACACATTAATCACTTTCTTTAATTCCTTTAAATTTCAGTCTAACAACGTTTCTTCAAAAATTCATTTCTAGAGTTAGGGACCTAGGAATTCGATTCCGGGCATACGCCAAAGTCTTATATTTTATTACAGACCGTAGGAATACGGGTCCGAGTCTGTTTACTCAAAACGCTGACCAAAGTCAACTAAAAATTGACTTTAACTCTCAAAAATTATTATTTCATATATTTTCACATAAAAGTTCTCCGGATTCATGCCCGGACTGCGCACGAAAATTGAGGTGAATAAAAATAATTTTTTTAAGGATAGAGAGCCTAGAGTAGAGTTTTAATTCATAAGATGACCCTTTGGTTCATCACAATTCCCACCTCTAAAACAAACGTTCGTCCTCGAACGGACATAGAAAAGTACTTGAATTCGCGAACAAGTGTGGATATCTACTCCACATGTCCGACTCGGACTCCCAAATAGCTGCCTCAACAGGATGACCTCTCCACTGCACTCGAACTGAAGGGTAACTGTTTGACCTCAACTGACAAACCTGTAGAATGGCTACTGGCTCCTCCTCATAAGTCAAATCCTTGTCCAATTGGACAGAGCTAAAATCTAACACGTGGGATAGGTCACCATGATATTTTCGGAGCATAGATACATGTAATACCGTATGAACTGAGGATAACCCTGGAGGCAATGCAAGTCTATAAGCCACCTCCCTCACTCTCTAGAGAATATCGAATGGCCCGATATACCTATGGCTCAACTTTTCCTTCTTCCCGAATCTCATAACACCCTTCATGGGTGATACCCGAAGTAATACCCTCTCTCCGACCATGAATGCTACGTCACAAACTTTACGGTCGGCATAACTCTTTTGCCTAGACGGAGTTGTACGAATGCGATCTTGTATAACCTTGACCTTGTCCAAGGCCTCATAAACTAAGTCTGTACCCAACAACCAAGCCTTTCCCGACTCAAACCATCCAACTGGCGACCTGCACTACCTACCATATAATTCCTCATAGAGAGCCACCTGAATGCTTGATTGGTAGCTGTTATTGTAGGTAAACTTCACTAACGGCAAGAGCTGATCCCAAGAACCTCCAAAGTAAATAACACAGGTGCGGAGCATGTCCTCCAAGATCTGAATAGTACGCACGGACTTCTCATCCGTATGATGATGGAATGTTGTGCTAAAATCAACTCATGTACCCAACTCACGCTGAACCGCCCTCCAAAAGTGCGAGGTAAACTGCATACCCCGATCATAAATGATAGACACGGTCACATCGTGAAGGCAAACAATCTCTCGAATATATATCTCTACCAACCGCTCCGAGGTATAAGTACTCACCACCAGAGTGAAGTGTTCTAATTTAGTCAGCCTATCCACAATAACCCAAACGACGTTGAACTTCCTCTAAGCCTATGGGAGTCCAACGATTGTAACAGCCCGGCTAGTCATTTCGTAGAATCTGCATTATTATTACTTTTTTTGGCTTATCATGCATTGGTTATATTGTTTATAATATGTTGGAGTCGGTTGGCTCGGGTTCAGAATGGTTGTAGTGGGAATTGAGACACTCTTGGGAGTTGTATTATTTTGAAACGACCTCGGAATGCAGATTTTATGGCTTGGATAGATTCGTTAGGTGATTTGGGACTTAGGAATGTGATCAGAATGTATTTTCGATGTCCGGTGTAGAATTAGGCTTGAATTGGCGAAAGTTAGTTTTTGGCGATTTCTGGCCGACAGTGGAAAATAGACTATCGGGGTCAGAATAGAATTCCGAAAGTTGGAACAAGTTTGTAATTTCATTTTGGATAAGTGTGCAAAATTTCAGGTCAATCGGAGGTGTTTTGGATAGTTTCTGCATCGTTGGTGGAATTTAGGAATTTCAAAGTTCATAGGCTTAAATTTTATGTGATTTTGGTGTTGTGATGTTATTTTGGGTGTTCCGAGGGCTCAACTAAGTTTGAATGATGTTATGGGGTGTGTTGGTAGGTTTGGTTGAGGTCTCGGGGGCCTCGGGTTAGTTTCGGGTGGCTAACAGGGTGGTTATGGGATTTTTGAACTAGATGTTTGCTGGTGTTTTTGCAGCAGGGGTTTACCCTATGCGTTCGCGAAGGTGGTCTTGCGTTCGCATAGGGGCTTTGGGCATCTGGGGATTTTTTTTCATTGCGATCGCGGCCTGGGGGTGCAAACGCGGAGAGTAGGTTGGGTGGCCTATGCGTTCGCAGGCCTTGAGTGTGTTTGCGAAGAGTTAAGGCGCCTTGGGCCCCAGGTCCATTGGCCTGTGCGTTCGCGTATAGGCCCATGCGTTCGCGATGACCTGGAGTGGTTAAGTTGTGAATTCGCCGGCAGGTATCCGCGTTCGCGTAGAAGAAAGTATGGGGCCAGCTGAGATACTCTATGCGAACACGGTCGTTTTGACGCATTCGCGATGAAGAAAGGCTGGGCAGTATATAAAAAGCCCATCCGCGACCTTTGCCAACTTTTCCACCATTTTTAAACAGGATTAGAGCTTTTTGAGTGTTTTTGAAGAGGAAAATGTTTTTTCTTCATTGAGGTAAGATTATTGGACTCATTAACTCGATTATATGTGATTAAGGACCAAATTAAAAGTGTTTAATTGGGAAAAATCAGTGGAAAATGGGAGAACTAGGGCTTGAGTTTAAGAGACCTTTTAAGGGTGATTTGAGGGGTCATTTGAACTCCGATTTCAGCGTTCTTTATATGTACAAACTCGTGAGATGATGAGGATCATTTTGGTATAAATTTTTTCGAGTTCCGAGATACGGGCCCGGGGGGTCAGGTTTTGGCTAATTTCGGGTTTTGTGCATAAAGTTGATATTTTTCGATTGAGTTTCACCCCCTAGCATAAATTGATGTGAAAAATCTGAACTTGATAGATTTGGAGCACTCGGAAGTTGATTCGAGGGGCAAGTGTGTTACGGAGTAGCTTTTCGGGCTAGTTTGAGGTAAGTAATGTCTTTAAATCCTGTCCTAAGGGTTTGAAACCCCGGACATTACATCCTTTCACTATTTTGGAGTGACGCACACACTGGATGACGAGTGTGGGGCTTGCACTGTTTAACCAAAGAATTAGGTCCTTGTACTAAAGATATATTTAGGATGAACACGGGTTTCTGATAACCAAGGAAATAATGATAAGTGAGAAAGAGTAAGTAAAAAGACAATAGTATGATGCACAGAAAAGTAAAGTGTATTATATTCGCAGTTCGGATGTCCTTACAAGTTATATTTTATTCCCTTATATAGGGAATTTCCTTAATATAACGTCTTCCCCTTGCAATGATGGCACATTAATGACTAATTATTACATTAATGTAACGTTATAAAGAATAACCGTAACTGCTGTGTGAAGGTTGTGTAACGTGTGAGTCATTAACTAGAGATTTCTGAATCTGCCCGTAGCTCTGTCCGGATTCATTCTGACCATGTCTCTTCCTTGTCTCAATCAGGTTGAGTTCTCGTAGCTGATTACCCCGTGGGTGTACTGTGTCGTGCCTCTTTGCTCCGCACCTCTTTATAGAATCATGTCCAGCCGTCGTGTTTTCCTTGGTCCACGTAACCGGCTGAGTCAACAAGAATTATCATACGTGTGAAGCTCTTTTTTACCAATACAGATAGTTCCCCCACTTACCATTTATTTATCGATTAATATTTAGTAAGTGGATATGCATTTATGGCGGGAATATTTTGCCACCGCTTCACCTCGAAACATTGTATCCTTCTCTGAACATTGGCGTTGCTTGTCACTTCCATTTAATGCTCGAGCCACGTATCACCTCCGGGTTGGTTCTGCAGTTACTCGGTGCCTTTTAGGGCTTTTTGCGGCTACATCAGTCACGAAGTGACACCTTCAATTATGACTTTCTCATCAATGTTTTTTCCCAAGTTCGACGGTTGTCTTCAAGTATAAACACCTATTTTCCTTTCTTTACTTTCACAAAAAACTTCTAACTTGTCTTCTTTATTTGTAAAGAATTTTTCCTTTGTCTTCGTAAATATGTCTTCTTCAAACCAACCTAAAGGAGTAATAAATGTGAAGGATTTGACCCCTTCTTCTGCTCCGACGCGGAGCCGGAGAGGTGGTAGACTGAGGAGTTTAAGCTATACTCCTTTATTGATGTTTTAGACTTCAATACTACACAATAATATAAGTTAATTGTGCAATACCCAAATTTCGAGTGTTGTCTAATAAGAAGAACCTGGTTCTTCTTGGTGTACTACTTTCTACTATTGCGGAATAATAAAGCAGTAAAGTAAAGACACAGAGATTTTTACGTGGAAAACACCTGGCTCAAAAGGTGAAAAAACCACGACCTACTCCTCAGTAGGATTTGCTCAAACACTTCACTAAAAACTCTGAGCCAAACGGACTTACAAAATAAACTCTTTTGTAATCCTAGGACTAACTCTAATCCTCTTTGTATCAACTAGCCTCTAGCTAATTTCTACAGATTTCAAGCTAACTCTAACTTGAACAATGTGTACCTATTACAATTGCTTCTATGAAAGCTGAAAAGATACAATGTTAAAACTCCTACTACAATCAACTAGACTCAATACACAAACGATGAAACTGTTTCTTCTAGTTGAACTGTAGCCTTCGCACAATACGTCTGCTTGCAAAATATCCTATGAACTTTGCTTTTCAGAACTTGATTCACTTTTGTCTTTGTGCGTCGTTTTTTCAGCAGTAATACATTGATTATTTATAGAGTCAGTTGTTGATTACATGGTTCAATTCTGATCCAACTCTACCTGGGTATACGAGTTCGAATATGACTCAACTTCCTTCTCTATTTCTGTCCTTGCTAAAATCAACTTCAATCTTCTTTATCAGTTTGCAATCTTTTCGTATTAGGAGACATCCTTTTAGCTCTTTGATACTCAGAAATCACTGATATCTCCTATGCAAGAACAATTATTGTGCCAACTGTTCCGTTCAAATGTGTGTGCTCTGATGGACCTGGTTCAACTTGTCAATCTTCAAAACCCATTCAGTTACATGGGCCAACAAAGAGGTTCTTCCTCTTCCCAGATAACTTATCCTCTTTCTGCTAGGTCTTTAATTTCTCCAAGATCTAGGGCTTCCATATCTTCGTCTACGGGTAGAGAACATCACGAACCCTTACGTGAATCACGAGTTGATGAAATCATTCCTGCCGAGTTTACCTTCACTAGGGATAGTCAGGTCCTTACAGGTCAGTCGTTATTCTTGATAGTGCTAATAGATACCCTACCCTTATCACCGAAGGTTTGATTCCCCCTGTTGGAAGGGAATGTTCTTGGAAGTCTGATTTTCCTATCATCATTCTGAATAGCAACCAAAGAATAACGTCTTACAAGACGGGGTATTCTTTCGTTTATACCTACCCTTTTACTTTAGGGTTTAGACCTCCTGTTGATCCAGTCATCATCGAATTCTTTCATTTTTTCAAAATTTTCTTAGGACAAGTCGGTCGTCTTGTGTGGCGGGTTGTTGCGTGTCTCAGATGTTTAGCTACTTTAGCCTCGGTTCCTTTTACCTTCAATCATTTCATTTATCTTTATTCCCCGATCTTATTTTGTCAAGGGATTTTTACTCTAGCTGCCAGGAGTAATAGAGTGCTGGTAACCCCTGATGACGATAAGGATAGAGGTTGGTACCTTCGGTACGTTGCTGCGCCGACTGCTGGTTTAGTGGGTGAAGAAAATTTTCGCTTCCCCGAGAAGTGGAATCGTGCACGTGAGTACATTTTAGCTCACGTTCTTTATTTTTCTTCTTTTTGCTTTAAGTGTTTTATTAACACCGTAGTTGTTTCTTCTTCTTTCAGCAATCATGGGTACTGTTGAGAATATTTCCGGTATCCGTGATTGGATAGAAAAGTTGTTGTCCATTTCTCCGTTGGAGGAAAGGTCTTGGAAGTACTTCTCCGGGAAGTACGGTTGGAAAGTGAAAACACACGGTAAGTGAAGATTTTGTTTCTGCTTCTTTCTTTACTTGAGTTTCTCTTCTTCTTCTTTTTTTGTTGTTTACCCTTTTTCTTTTTACAGGGTTTCCTGCTCGTGGATTGTCTGTTGCATCCATTCCTAAAATGCCTCTGGCTCAGGCCCATGAAATTATTTATGGTTCTTCTTCTTCGAAGAGGAAGGTTGGTGGGTCGAGGACCTTATAAGGAGAAGAAGAAGAGGAAGGAACTTTGGTCCATAGGGCGCATAGAAGAAATGTGGTCTTAGACGAAGAGTCTACACCTGTGGATGTGTCTTCCGTGCCTGATATTGAACTTTCTGCTTCCGAGGATGCTACCCCCTCGCCCATGCATGATTTTGTCGATTATTTGTTTCGTGAAGGTTTTTGTCTCGTAGGTGATGAAGCTCCTTTGGTTGTCTTACCCCTTTCTTTTAGAGAACTCTCTTCAACTGCTCTGGTTATCTCTTCTGCTCCCGCAGCTATTTCTGCTCCCATTGTCGCTTTGCCCGTGGCCTCTTCAGCTCCTCAGATTTCATTGTCCGTGGCTTCTTCAGCTCCTCAGATTTCATTGTCCGTGGCTTCTTCATCTCAGCCTGCCTTTGATCCTTCTGTTAGAGAAGTAGGGTCTTCCAACAGAGAAATGAGGCAGGTGTTGATTGAAGTTCCGGCTGTTGGGAGCCTCTTTAAGGAATCTGGCCAGCCTGATGTATGGCTGAAGCCCTTGATAGGCCCAACAGAGAGGACCAAGCCAGATAGCCAAATTTCTCTTACATGAGCCAATGAGATCGTGCATACCTCTTTGAAGGTAAAGTGCATTCTTTTGCATTTCATTCTTGTACATGTAATTATCGTATCTAATTGATTTCCTTTTTGCAGATCAATCTTATAGGCAGGGATCTCATGAAGAGGATTTCTAACATGGAGCAGGAAATAAAAGAGTGGCGTGTTGAAGCGGGTAACTGGCGGGGGCAATATGAAATCTTAGGGCATGACATGGAAGCCTTAGAATAAGAAAAGTGTACCTTGGAGCGGTAGATGAGAGTCATGGAAGAGGATTTGGCAGTGGAAAAGGCTTCTTCTAATCAAGCGGGCAAAGACAAAAGCATCTTTGAGTCTTCATTTGCTGAGCAGTTGTCCCGTGCCTCAGAATAAGTCAGGAGCTTGAAAGCCTTACTGGAGCAGAAAGAGGAGTACTCAGGAGAGCTTGTGCAGTCACTTACCCAGACCCAAGGGATCTTCGCAATGCCTTAGATAAAATTCAATTCCTGGAGAGGTCTGTTGCACCTTTAACCGCCGCCAAAGATGTTGTTGAGGATGAAATGGACGGGCTAAGAGCTGAGGTTATGATATGGGAGAACGATTATGAAGCTCTTGAGGAGGCATCAGTTGTCGATGTTAGTTGGGCGTATATGAATTCTCGCCTCGACATATTGACAGAAATGAGTCAAGAGGGTTTAGACCTTGACGCTGAAATTGCTAAAATCAAGGAAGCCATGGAGAAGACTCAGGGTCAGAATCTCTCTTCACCTGAAGGTGAGGCTCCTGCTGCTCAAGTCCCCTCGTCCCAACCTGCTCCTGCTCCCTCCGCCAGTGAAGAAGCCATCCCTCCTCGTGATAAAGTTTAAGAAGTTTGGTTACTCCTTTTTTTGTCTCAATTGGTGGTTACCCCCAATACCATCGGGGGTAAGTTTGGATCTTTTAAAGTCCCCAACTGACAACTTAGGGGCACCTTAATGTACAAACAATATATACGGCTAAGTATAAGTTTCTACTTAGTTGTTTTAATATATCAATGCAAATATGACTTTTGTTTTCTATTGAGTTTCTGTTTCACTCTTTAAGTCTTTTGCATGCCTTATTTTTTTGAGGTTTTAGTTTTACCTCTGAGTTTTGCATATAGAATGCTTAGATTATTCTCACCTTTTCGTAATAGGCACGGCGTCGCATATAAAATGTGAGCCTTTTTGTAGTAGGCATAGTTTATGAAAGAGGGCCCTTTTTTTATCGACACTTAATGAAGAAGACATCTCAACTTCATAATGGTGTAATAATGCAATAGAGTGATAGAAAATTTTCACATGTTTAAGAATTTTTCTGAAGAAAGTTTTTGTTTGAACTTTCACAACATTTTACATGTGTTCGATTATCGTCTAAAACTCATGTTGCAACTGTTTTCTTTTAACAAATTTAATATACACTTGTATTTCGTAACTGTTTTTCGTATGTAACAGTTTTTTCGAGTTAATACAAGAGAATAAATGTTTTTCATTCGTAACAGTTTTATAAAGGTTGGGGTTTTTACCCGAAACTGTTTTGTTGACAACAGTTTTCAAGAATCACGAGGGAAATGCTTTTTCATCCGTAACTGTTTTATTTGATAATAGGTTTTCAAGCAAGTACAAGGATTTTGATCTTTCATCCGTAATTGTTTTATTTGATAACAATTTTCTATATGAGTACAAAGATTTCGTAACTGTTTTTAGTTACAACAGTTTTTGATTGAGTACAATGATGATGGTCTTTTATCCACAACTGTTTTTGGTGACAACAGTTTTCTTTTGAATAAATACAAAGATGCGCATTTCTTCCTCATAGCTAATGTTTTGCCTTTTAACCTAAACATGTTCTAAGGTTTTCTGGATCAGGCTTTGTGTTTGAGTCTTTGGCTCTTTCGATTTTGCTCGTATCACTTGACCTTTTGGATAGATGGATCTTCAGGCTCGAGCTTTGCCTTTTTGATAGTCTTCTTTGCTTCGTCTTTGCCTTCCATACTATATAGTCCCCCAAGTGTTTGAGCTTTAAAGAATGAAATCTCGAGCACTTGACTATTCCTTCCTTGTGGTCCTTTTCCTGAAAAGGAAAAACATACGGGTAACCCTTTAAAACGTCCATCGTAAAGAGTAACCCTAGACCCAGTTACTTCCTCGCGTCTTTGCATGTCTAATATCATCATCTGGTGATGGGTTAGCCTTATGCCTATCATCTAAAAAGGTTAGTAAAATTTTAGTTGTTCAAAAATAAAATTGAACGTGTGATACCTGACCGGGGGTATTCCTTTTCCTTAGAAGTAGTACTTCTTCAAATGGATGGCATTCCAGCTTGTTGGTAGGATCCTGTTGTCCATAGCTTCCAGCTCGTAGGCGCCCTTCCCAACTATGCCTCGGACTTTTTAGGGACCTTCCCAGTTTGGACTTAATTTTCCCGTACTAGCCTCTTCTGTTGATTGGAATACTTTTTTGAGGACGAAGTCCCCAATCTTGAAGTATCGAGGTGAGTTTTACGGTTGTAATAACGCTCTATGATTTTTTTTGAGCTTCCATCCGTATTAGTGTGGCTTCTCTTCTTTGTACGAGTAAGTCCAGATTAGTTCTCAATTCGTCGTTGTTTGCATCCTCCGTGGCTTTTGTAAACCTTATGCTTGGTTCACCAATCTCTACGGGTATTAAAGCTTCTAAGCCATAAACAAATGCGAACGGAGTCTCTCCCGTGGCTTTTTTTGAAGTTGTTTTGTATGCCCATAGTACCGCTGGTAACTCAACAGGCCAATTTCCCTTGGCTTTCTCTAGCTGTTTTTCAGGTTGTTGTCGAAGAACTCCGTGATTTGTGTGCCTATGAATTGTGGGCCATTATCACACGCGATCTTCTTAGGTATTCCAAAGCGGCATATGATGTTTCGCCATAATAAGCTTTTAACTTCCTTTTCTCGCACCTGTTTGAAAGCTTCCGCATCTACGCACTTTGTAAAATAGTCGGATAGCACAAGTAAGAACCGTACCTTTCCTTTAGCCGCGGGAAGGGGTCCCACGATATCCATGCCCCACTTCATGAATGGCCATGGTGATAATATTGGGTGCAATAGTTCCGCTGGTCGATGTATGTTATTGGCAAACTGTTGGCATTTATCGCAATTGGATACGAAGCTCTCAGCTTCTTCTTCCATCTTAGGCCAATAGTACCCAACTCTGATAAGGGTTTTAACCAAGGATCTAGACCCCGCGTGATTTCCACAGTGTCCTTCGTGGACTTCTCTCATCACGAACTCCGTTTGATTAGGTCCAAGGTATTTTGCTAGGGGACCTCCGAACATCTTGCGATATAATGAGTTACGAATGAGGAAGTACCGGGCAACTTTTCGGCGAAGTGCTTGAGCTTCTTTTTTTTCATCAGGTACGGTGCCATTCTGCAAAAAAATTAAAATTTCGTTTCTCCAATCCCAGGTTAAATTGTTAAAAGTTACCTCATTTTTGTCCTGCTCTATTGCTGAATGAAATAGATGGACGACAATTGCATTGTCTTTGTTTGTAACTTCTGTGACTGCAACGAGGTTAGCCAATGCGTCTGCTTCCACATTTTTCTCTCTAGGTATTTATATAACCTTCCATGTTTTGAATTGTCTCACGAGATCTCGTGCCTTTTCTAAATACTGTTGCATCCGAGTCTCCCGGGCGATATAAGTCCCCTATATTTGATTTACTACCAGTTGGGAGTCGCTCTTGATTACAATTTGTTCGATTGAGAGTTCTCGTGCCAGTAAACCTGCAATGAAAGCTTCATACTCGGCTTCATTGTTAGTTATAGGATAACATTTGATAGCTTGTCGTGTCTTTTTACCCGTGGGTGATATTAAGATTAAGCCCAAGTCGGCACCTTTTACATTAGAAGAGCCATTGGTAAATAGGGTCCATAGACCCGGATTAGTACCGTTAAAGAGTTATAACTCTTTTTGCACTTCGGGAACAATGCTACTACTAAAAGCAACGACAAAATCAGCTAAAATTTAGGACTTTATTGCAGTCCTAGGCTGATATTTTATTTCATGCTCACCTAATTCTATGGCCCACTTGTCTAATCTTCCTGATAGTTCTTGTTTATGCAGTATGTTTCTTAATGGGTACGAGGTCACAACTGTGATTGGATGACATTGAATGTATGGCCTGAATTTTCTAGATGCCATGATTAGAGCTAAGGCTAACTTTTCTAGATGTGGATATCTAGTTTCAGCATCTAGTAATGTCTTGCTTACATAATAAATAGGAGATTGTTTACCTTTATCTTCCCTTACTAATACTGCACTTACAGCAATTTCTGCGACAGCCAGGTAGATGTACAACCTCTCCCCCTCCTTTGGCTTTGATAGCAACGGGGGTTTTCATAGATAAGCCTTTAGGTCTTTGAGAGCCTGTTGACATTCTTCAGTCCAATCGAATCGAATTTGCTTTTTGAGAACTACAAAGAATTTAAAACTTTTCTCGGAAGATTTGGAAATAAATCTTCCTAAGGCTGCAATTCTCCCCGTTAGTCTTTGAACTTTTTGTTTGTTTGTAAGTATATCAAGTATTTCTTCTATAACTTTAATTTGAGCAGGATTTACCTCTATTCCTCTATTTGATACAAGAAAACCCAAAAATTTACCTGAATTCACACCAAAAGTGCATTTTTCTGGATTCAATTTCATATTATACCTGCATAAAATTTCAATGGTAATAGAGAGGTGCTGGAAATAGTCTTCCGCATGTGTTGATTTTACCAGTATGTCATCAATGTAAACTTCTATTGTCTTCCCCGTATGTTCTTGGAACATCTTGGTTACTAGCCTCTGGTACGTGGCTCCGACATTTTTCAAGCCAAATGGCATGACTTTGTAACAATAAGTCCCCCTGTTTGTAATAAAGGAAGTTTTTTCCTCGTCTGAGGGGTCCATTTTAATCTGATTATAACCGGAATACGCATCTAGAAAACTTAGCAATTCATGACCTACAGTGGCATCAATCATTTGATCTATATGTGGTAATGGGAATGAATCCTTGGGGCATGCTTTATTTAAATCGGTATAATATACGCATACCCTCCATTTACCATTCTTTTTAGGTACTACCACAGTGTTAGCTAACCAGTCAGGGTACGTTACCTCACGTATCGAACCAATTTTCAAGAGTTTTTGTACATCTTCGTCAATCACTTGGTTCTTGAATGGTCCTTGCTTTCTTTTCTTCTGTTTTAACAGGTACGAAGGATGGATCTTCATTTAGTTTATGAGTCATCACTTTTGGTGGGATACCTGTCATATCTGAATGGGACCACGCAAAGCAATCTGCGTTAGCCTTTAAATAATTAATTAACTTACCTCTTCGATTAGGGCTCAGCCTCGTGCCTATATGCACTTTTTGTTCAGGTTTTTGTTCAAACAATGGAATAGCTTCTAGTTCTTCTGTTGTTGTTTTGATGTGCTCATCTTCTTCTGGTTCTTGAATGACGTCCGATCTAGAATCTACATCCGTGTGATTTGATTCATCTTCTTTGGTAACTTGGTTTACCTTCCCGTGACTATCTTCTTCCGTACCTATTCGAACAATAGCTTCTTCTGTACCTGGTCAAACAATAGCTTCTTCCGTACATATTTGGGTAATAATTGCTTCCATACCTGTTTGGTTGGCAGCTTCTGCTCGGGAGGTTTCTCTATCTTTTGAATCTTCCGTCTCCACTTTTTTGTTATAATGTACCACAGAGTTTATATTCCTAGAGGTTTGCTGATCGCCCCTAATCTGCTGGATTCCCCATTCAGATGGGAATTTAATTACTTGATATAATGTATATGGTACTTCTTTCATGTCGTGGATCCATGGCCTTCCCATGATTACGTTATAAGCCATATCAGTATCGATGACTTGGAACCTGGTGTTTTTGATTACTCCCTTGGCATAAGTGCTAAGTTCAATTTCTGCTTTGGTTATAACCGTAGAGTTATCGAACCCTGATATGGCTCGTGCCTTTGGGATCACCTGATTTCCCAAGAGCATTTCTTCCATGACTCTCAGCAAAATGATGTTGACTGAACTACCTGGATCAATCAACACTCTTTTAACGTTAGTTTCATGAATGAGTAAGGATATTACCAGAGCATCGTTGTGGGGAAGTATGAGTCCGCCAAAATCTGCATCATCAAAGGTTATATTGTCCGCTTCCAGGTTTTCTCGAACCCGCTATCCGTGTGTAATTGTGAACTCCGTGGCTGTTTTGCAAACCACTCAGTTTACTTCTTCACCTCTGTGTATCATGTTGATAGTTCTTTTTGGAGATGAGGGTTTCGAGGGTTCTTGCATGTTCTTCATGTATGCCTGCTTACCTTTATCACTAAACAAATCTGTTAAGTAGCCCTGTTTCAATAATTGCTCTATTTCACCTTGTAAGAATCTGCAGTCCTGTGTCCATGATCATTATGAAATTCACACATGGGTTTGACCGCATTTCTTTGGGCCATCTAACCTTATCACCCATATTTCTTAATATTGAAACTACTTCAGGGGTACATCCATTGAAGGTGTGATCCCCAATTCGTGCATTACCTAAGGTCGTTCATCCCGATCCTTTCTGGATCTAGATGAGGATGCGCCCGCATCTCTTCTTGGTGGTCTATAATTTGACCTAGTATTTTCGAACCTGGGACGAGTTTCGCGTCATGATGGTCCCAAGTAAGGATCGTACCTGTTTTTACCTGATCTCGTGTCTGATTCGGAACGTCTGTATCTGGTATGATCTTCATCTTTCGAACGAGCAATGGTATCTTCTTCTATTCGAAGTTTAGTGGTGTACCTGTTATAAACATCATTCCATGTTGTACTTGGGAATTCTCTCAGGCTATCCTTGAGCCTTCTCGTGGCTTCGGAGCTTTTGTCATTTAAATTACTTGCAAATGCCATGGCTGCACAATTATCAGGCACCTTTGGTAGTTTCATTCTCTCTCGTTGGAACATGTCTACAAATCCACAGAGTAGTTCCATGTCTCCTTGCTTTATTTTAAATATGTCCTCCATTCTTTTCTCAACCTTTTGTGCACCGGAGTGTGCTTTTATGAAAGAATCTGCAAGCTCAACAAAAGAATCAATAGAGTTTTCAGGGAGAAGAGAATACCAGGTTAGTGCCCCTTTGGTAAGTGTTTCTTCAAATTTCTTGACTAGGACCGACTCGATTTCTTGTTTTGTTAAGTCGTTTCCTTTCACTCCGGTGGTAAAAACAGTCACATGATCACGTGGGTCAGTTGTTCCGTCATACTTAGGGACGTCAGGCATTTTGAACTTTTTAGGTACAGACAAGGGTGTTGCGCTTGGTTTCCAAGGTTGTTGAGAATATCTATCAACACCAGTGCCTTTGATAAAAGGTGGTACTCCAGGAATTTTCCCGATTCGATCGTTTTGTTCCTTCACCTGTTTTTCCAAGGTTAGTAATAAATTTTGTAATTCAGAGTTATTAGACATACCTGGTCTCGCTTTGAGAGATTCATTAGCAGTGTCTCCCCTTCCTGAGTTTATTAACCCAGATTGAGGATTTTCCACGGTGATGGTATTATTGGGAGGTGGTGTCAATGGTGCAGGTGAAGCTACCGGTAATCCCCTTGCACATTCTTGCATAACATGGCTCACATATTCTGCAATCATTTGCTTCACCTGATCTAGTTCTACCGTTTGATCATTGTCATTGTTGTTGTTGTTATTTTTGTTGGATCGTTCTTGGGATTGTTCCCTTGAACCTCCTGGGGATGAAGGAGATGATGGAGTCCCATGTCTTTGATGGGTATTGTTGTTTGAGTTTGACATATTTCAGAGGATATTATCTGAAAAATAAACAAAGATTATCAGATTCCCGGTAGCGGAACCAATTTGTTTAACCAAAGAATTAGGTCCTTCGACTAAAGCTATATTTAGGATGAACACGGGTTTCTGATAACCAAGGAAATAATGATAAGTGATAAAGAGTAAGTAAAAAGACAATAGTATGATGCACATAAAAGTAAAGTGAATTGTATTCGCAGTTCGGATGTTCTTACAAGTTATATTTTATTCCCTTATATAAGGAATTTCCATAATATAACGTCTTCCCCTTTCAATGATGGCACTTTAATGACTAATTATTACATTAATGTAACGTTACAAAGAATAACCGTAACTGCTGCGTGAAGGTTGTGTAACGTGTGATTCATTAGCTAGAGATTTCTGAATCTGCCCGTAGCTCTGTCCGGATTCATTCTGACCGTGTCTCTTCCTTGTCTCAATCAGGTTGAGTTTCTCGTAGATGATTACCCCGTGGGTATATTGTGTCGTGCCTCTTTGCTCCGCACCTCTTTATAGAATCATGTCCAGCCGTCGTGTTTTCCTTGGTCCACGTAATCGGCTGAGTCAGCAAGAATTATCATAAGTGTGAAGCTCTCTTTTACCAATACAGTGCACGAGTTGAGAAATTGAGCATTTGTTCCTTCTGAGGCAGTTATTATGTTGCGAAATTGCTTTTAAATCATATGTTAAATAGTATTACTATGTTCTTGATATATATGGGATGTAAGCCACGTTTGGGGCCTAGTGTCGATCTGTTTAAACCCCTTGGGGGCTATTTTCTAATATTCCTCACGTAATAATATGACTTTACACTCAGTCTTTCTTGTTAAATTGTTTGACACTGAGATTTGTGATATTATCATATCCTAAAATGAAATGATATTTTGGGTCGAGAACCCCGTTTATTTATGGCCCGCGTGGCATGTTGAGAGTGTATGACTGAGTGAGGCCGAGGGCCAATACTGTGAGGATATTAATGATATGAGAGAGGCCGAGTGCCTGAGTGATTGATGCCATGATTTGGGTGTTTATAGCGCTTGGGCTGTAGGAGCCCCTCCGTAGTCTATACACACCCTCAGGGAGCGCAGATACCTACTGAGTGTGAGTGACGAGTGAGGAGTGGTTGGGAGGTATGAGTGACGGTGAGGTGTTGAGTGACTGTTACTGAGTGATTGTGAGGTGTTGAGTGACTATTTATGAGTGATGATTTGGCCCGAGGCGCGGTTTATGATGATATTTTTGCCGAGTTCTGATTATGATTTATTTTATCCTTTTATACTGATATTTTGGAAATTTTACTGAGAAACATTGGAAACTATACTTGTTCAAAGGATTTTTAAGGAAATTGGTTTTCAAACATATGTACTAAATGTATACTTTATTAAGACTCAGTATTTTACTATATTGTGAATTTGTGTTTTGTTGTTGTGTGTTTCTTATCTTCAGAATTGATTTATTTTCATTACTACTGAGTTGGCGTACTCATCATTACTCCCCGAACCTCTGTGTGCAGATCCAGGTACTGGTTCTGAGCAGTAGTCATTTGCGTCCGTTCGGCATCACCATTCGGGATTTCGAGGTAGATGTCCAGTGTCCACAGCATCTCCATTTCCCTTCCTTCGTTAGTATTTAGTATTGTTCTGAGACATTGTTTTATGAAATTAGCAGTGTTAATATTATTCTTAGATGCTCGTGATCAGTTGATTCCATTTCTGGGGAATGGTTTTAGATTGTCAGATTATATTAGAAGATTTTATACTTGCTATTAATGATTTTGGTAAATTTTATTAAAGGAATTGTGTAATTACGTGGCTAGCCTAGTTCCACGATAGGCGCCATTGTTTTACAGTCTATTGTGATGCTTCTAGAGTTGGCTTGGAAGCGGTATTGACGCAGGATGGTAGGGTGATTTCCTACGCGTCTAGACAGTTGAAGGTGCACGAGAATAATTATCCAGTGCACGATCTTGAGTTAGCTGCCATTGTTCATGCCCTGAAGATTTGGCGCCATTACTTGTATGGGGTACAGTGTGAGATTTTCACTTATCATTGTAGTTTGCAGTATCTACTGAAGCAGAATGACTTGAATTTACGTCAGAGGAGGTGGTTAGAGCTTCTCAAGGATTATGACCTCACTATGTTGTATCATCCGGGGAAGGCCAATGTGGTGGCCGATGCCCTGATTCGCAGAGCAGAGAGTTTGGGGAGTCTTGCTTACCTTTCAGCAGCAAAGTGACCTTTAGCACTTGATGTTCAGGAGTTAGCGGGTCAGTTGGTGAGATTGGATTTGTCAGAGCCTCCGCGGGTGTTAGCTAGCATGGCTTCCAGGTCTTCTCTTTATGATCAGATTAGAGCACGCCAGTATGATGACCGGCACTTGTTAGTTCTTCAGGACAGGGTCCGCCGAGGTGATGCCAGGGATGTGACTATTGGTGATGACGGGGTTATGAGGATGCAGGATCGTATTTGCGTGCCCAATATGGATGGATTCGAGAGTTGATATTAGCAGAGGCCCACAGCTCACAGTATTCCATCCATCCGGGTGCCGCGAAGATGTATCAGGATCTGAGACAGCAGTATTGGTGGAGGCGCATGAAGAGAGATATTGTTGAGTATGTAGCACGGTGTCTCAACTACCAACAGGTCAAGTATGAGCACTAGAGACCAGGTGGATTACTTCAGAGGTTAGATATTCCGGAGTGGAAGTGGGAGCGTATCACCATGGATTTTGTAGTTGGGCTCCCACGGACTCTGAAGGGGTTTGATGCTATTTGGGTCATTGTGGATTGGCTGACCAAGTCCGCGCACTTCATTCTTGTCAGTACGACTTATATTGCGGAGAGGTTAGCTGGTATCTACTTCAGGGAGATTGTCCAATTGCATGGAGTTCTAGTTTCTATCATTCTGACACAGGTACTCAATTCACGTCTCAATTTTGGAGGGCCGTGCAGAGAGATATGGGTACTCAGGTAGAGTTGAGCACTGCATTTCATCCTCAGACCGACGGGAAGTCAAAGCGGACTATTCAGATTTTGGAGGACATGTTGCGTGCTTGTGTGATTGATTTTCGGGGTTCGTGGGATCAGTTTCTGCCACTAGCAGAGTTTGCATATAATAACAGCTACCAGTCTAGTATTTAGATGGCCCCGTATGAGGCTCTATATGGTAGGAGGTGTAGATCTCTGGTTGGTTGGTTTGAGTCGGGTGAGGCTAGGATATTGGGCACAGATTTTGTTCAGGATGCGTTGGAGAAGGTGAAGTTGATTAAGGAGAGACTTCGCATAGCGCAGTCTAGGCAGAAGAGCTATGCGGACTGGAGGGTCCGGTATATGTCTTTCATGGTAGGAGAGAAGGTACTGCTGAAGGTGTCACCCATGAAGGGTGTTATGAGATTCGGAAAAAGGGGAAAGTTGAGTCCCCGGTTCATTGGGCCTTTTGAGGTACTTCAAAGGGTTGGAGAGGTGGCTTATAGACTTGCCTTGCCACCTAGCTTATCGAGTGTTCATCCGGTAATCCATGTGTCGATGCTCCAAAAGTATATTGGTGAACCCTCTCATGTGTTAGACTTCAGCACAGTTCAGCTCGAGAGGGATATGTCATATGAGGTAGAGCCTGTGACCATTTTGGTTGTCAGGTCAGAAAGTTGAGGTCTAAGGATATAACTTCAGTGAAGGTGCAGTGGAGAGGTCAGCCAGTGGAGGAGGCTACTCGGGAGACCGAGCGGGATATGCAGAGCAAATATCCTCACTTGTTTGAGACTCCAAGTATGTTTCTAGACCCGTTCGAGGACGGACGTTTGTTTAAGAGGGGGAGAATGTAACGACCAGGCCGGTCGTTTCATAGAATATGCATTATTATTACTATTTGTGACTTATCATGCATTTGTTATACTGTTTATAATATGTTGGAGTCGGTTGGCTCGGGTTCAGAATGTTGTAGTGGGAATTGAGACACTTAATCTCTAAAAATACCCTTATAGTTAGAAAAGTCAACTGGGAGTTGACTTATTGGTAAACGACATCGGAATAAATATTTTATGGATCGGATATCTACGTTAGGTGATTAGGGACTTAGGAGTGTGATTGGAATGTATTTGCGATGTCCGGTGTAGAATTAGGCTTGAATTGGCAAAAGTTAGTTTTTGGCGATTTTTCGGTCGGCAGTGGAAAATAGGCTATCGAGGTCAGAATGGAATTCCGACAGTTGGAACAGGTTCGTAATGTCATTTTGGATAAGTGTGCCAAATTTTAGGTCAATCGGAGGTGTTTTGGATAGTTTCGGCATCGTTGGTGGAATTTAGGAATTTCAAAGTTCATAGGCTTGAATTTTATGTGATTTTGGTGTTGTGATGTTATTTTGGGTGTTCTGAGGGTTCGACTAAGTTTGAAAGATGTTATGGGGTGTGTTGGTAGGTTTGGTTGAGGTCCCGGGGGCCTCGGGTGAGTTTCAGGTGGCTAACGGGGTGGTTGTGGGATTTTTGAACCAGCTGTTTGCTGATGTTGCTGCAGTAGGGGTTTACCCTATGCGTTCGCGGAGGTGGTCCCGCGTTCGCATAGGGCCTTTGGGAGTCTGAGGATTTTTGTTCATTGCGATCGCGGCCTGGGGGGTGCGAACGCGGAGGGTGGTCTGGGTGGCCTATGCGTTCGCAGGCCTGGAGTGCGTTCGCGAAGAGTTAAGGCGCCTGGGGGGCCCAGGTCCATTGGCATGTGCGTTCGCGTATAGGCCCATGCGTTCGCAGTGGCCTGGAGTGGTTAAGTTGTGTGTTCGTGGGCTGGTAGCCGCGTTCGCATAGAAGAAAGTATGGGGACAGCTAGGATACTCTATGCGAACGCGTCGTTCTGACGCGTTCACGATGAAGAAAGCCTGGGCAGTATATAAAAAGCCCATTCGCGACCTTTGCCCACTTTTCCACCATTTTTAAACGGGATTAGAGCTTTTTGAGGGTTTTTGAAGAGGGAAACGTTTGTTCTTCATTGAGGTAAGATTTTTGGACTCATTAACTTGATTATATGTGATTAAGGACCAAATTAACAATGTTTAATTGGGGAAAATCAATGGAAAAAGGGAGAACTAGGGCTTGAGTTTAAGAGACCTTTTAAGGGTGATTTGAGGGGTCATTTGGACTCCGATTTTAGTGTTCTTTATATGTACAGACTCGTGAGATGATGAGGATCGTTTTGGTATAAATTTTGTCGAGTTCCGTGATGCGGGCCCGTGGGTCGGGTTTTGGCTAATTTTGGGTTTTGTGCATAAAGTTGATATTTTTCGATTGAGTTTCATCCCCCTAGCATAAATTGATGTGAAAAACCTGAACTTGATAGATTTGGAGCACTCGGAAGTTGATTCGAGGGGAAAGCGTGTTGCGGAGTAGCTTTCCGGGCTAGTTTGAGGTAAGTAATGTCTTTAAATCCTGTCCTTAGGGTATGAAAGCCCGAACTTTACATCCTTTCACTATTTTGGAGTGACGCACACACTGGATGACGAGTTGAGAAATTGGGAATTTGTTCTTTCTGAGGCAGCTATTGAGTTGCGAAATTGCTTCTAAATCATATGTTAAATAATATTATTATGTTCTTGATATATATGGGATGTAAGCCATTTTGGGGGCCTAGTGCCAATCTTTTTAAACCCCTTGGGGGCTATTTTCTAATATTCCTCACGTAATAAATATGACTTTACACTCAGTCTTTCTTGTTAAATTGTTTGACTCTCAGATTTGTGATATTATCATTTCCTTAAATAAAATGTTGTTTGGGTCGAGAACCCCGTTTATTTATGGCCCGCGTAGCATGTTGAGAGTGTCTGACTGAGTGAGGTCGAGGTCCAATACTGTGAGGATATTTAGGATATGAGAGAGGCTGAGTGCCTGAGTGATTGATGACATGATTTGGTTGTTTATAGCGCTTGGGCTGTAGGAGCCCCTCCGGAGTCTGTACATACCCTAGTGAGCGCGGGTACTTACTGAGTGCGAGTGCCGAGTGACGAGTGATTGGGTGGTATGAGTGATGGTGAGGTGTTGAGTGACTGTTACTGAGTGATGGTGAGGTGCTGAGTGACTATTTATGAGTGATGATTTGGCCCGAGGGGCGGTTTATGATGATATTTTTGCCGAGTTCTGATTATGATTCATTTCATCCTTTTATACTGATAGTTTGGAAATTTTACTGAGAAACATTGGAAACTATACTTGTTCAAAGGACTTTTACGAAAATTGATTTTCAAACATATGTACTAAATGTATACTTTACTCAGTATTTTACTATATTGTGAATTGGTGTTTTGTTGCTGTGTGTTTCTTATCTTCAGACTTGATCTTTTTTCATTACTACTGAGTTGGCGTACTCATCATTACTCCATGCACCTCTGTGTGCAGATCCAGGTACTGGTTCTGAGCAGTAGTCATTTGCGTCCCTTCCTTCATTAGTATTTAGTATTGTTCTAAGACATTGTTTTATGACATTAGCAGTGTTAGTATTATTCTTAGATGCTCGTGATCAGTTTACTCTAGATCTGGGGAATGGTTTTAGACTGTTAGATTATATTACGTTCTGTTAAAGAATTAGAAGATCTTATACTTTCTATTAATGATTTTGGTAAATTTTATTAAAAGAATTGTGTAATTACGTGATAGTGGCTAGCCTAGTTCCACGATAGGCGCCATCACGACCAGTTAGGATTTGCGGTCGTGACAACGACGAAGTCCATAGTGATACTCTCCCACTTCCATTCAGGAATCTCTATCTGCTGGAGCAAACCACCGGGTCTCTGATGCTCATACTTCACCTGTTGACAATTCAAGCATCGAGCCACAAAAGCAACAATATCCTTCTTCATCCTTCGCCACCAATAATGCTGCCGCAAGTCCTGGTACATCTTGGCAACACCTGGGTAAATAGAATACTTATGAGCCTCTTCAAGGATCAACTCACGAAGCCCATCAACATTAGGCCCACACACTCGACCCTGCATCCTCAAAACACCGTCATCTCCAACTATAACATGCTTGGAACCACCGTGTCAAACTGTGTCCCTAAGGACCATCAAGTGAGGGTCATCATTCTGCCGATCTCTTATACGCTCGAATAAGGAAGACCGAGTGACTGTACAAGCTAAGAAACGGCTAGGCAAAATATCCAACCTCACGAACTAATTGGCCAGAGTCTGAATATCTAAAGCTAACGGCCTCTCACTGACTGGAATGAATACACGGCTGCCCATACTCGCTGGCTTCCTACACAATGCATCGACCACCACATAGGCCTTCCCTGGATGGTACAATATAGTGACGTCATAGTCTTTCAGTAGCTCTAACCATCTCCTCTGTTAAATCCTTTGGCTTGAACAAGTACTGAAGGCTGCGATGATCCGTGAAACCCTCACACAGCATGCCATAAAGATAGTGCCTCCAAATCTTCAACGCGTGAACAATGGCTGCCAACTCTAAGTCATGGACATGATAATTCTTCTCATGAACCTTCGACTGCCGAGATGCATATGCAATCACCCTGCCCTCCTACATCAATACCACTCCAAGCCTTACACGGGAGGCATCACAATATACCGTGAAAGATCCTAAAACTGATGGTAATACCAAAACCGGTATTGAAGTCAAGGTTGTCTTGAGCTTCTCAAAGCTCGCCTCACACTCGTCCGACCATTTGAATGGGGAACCTTTTTGAGTCAATTTCTTCATCGGGGCTGCTATAGATGAGAGCCCCTCCACAAAATGACGGTAGTAACTCGCCAACCCCAAAACACTCCTGATTTTCGTGGCTGAAGTGGGTCTAGGCCAGTTCTTGACTGCCTCTATCTTCTTAGGATCTACCTGAATACCTTCTACTGATGCGATGTGACCCAAGAAAGCTATTGAATCCAACCAGAACTCGCACTTTGAAAATTTAGCATACAACTGACTATCCTTCAAAGTATGGAGCGCTATCCGAGGGTGCTGCTCATGCTCCTCCCGACTACAGGAGTATATTAGAATGTCATCAACAAACACAATTACGAAGTAATCCAGATAACGCTTGAAAACTCGATTCATCAAGGCCATAAATGTTGCGGGGACATTAGTCAAGCCAAAAGACATCACCTAAAATTCATAGTGTCCATACCTCATCCGAAAAGCTATCTTAGGGACATCAGATGCCCTAATCTTACATTGATGGTAACCCGATCTCAAATTGATCTTCGGAAACACCTTGGCACCCTGAAGCTGGTCAAACAAATCATCGATTCTCGGCAACGGATACTTATTCTTGATAGTGACTTTGTTCAATTGCCAGTAATCTATACACATCCTCATCAATGCATCCTTCTTCTTCACGAACAAAACCGGTGTTCCTCAGGGCGAGACACTAGGTTTAGTGAAGCCCTTATCAAGCAAGTCTTGCAACTGTTCGTTCAATTCTTTCAATTCTGGTGGGGCCATCCGGTATGGAGGAATATAAATGGGATGAGTGCCTAGTGCCACATCAACGCAAAAATCAATATCCCTATCGGGTGGCATCCTCGTCAGGTCTGCATGAAACACCTTGGGAAACTCATGAACCACAGGCACCGAATCTATGGAAGGAGCCTCAACACTAGAATCACGAATATGAGACAAATAAGCCAAACCTCTTCTCGACCATGCGACGAGCCTTGGTATAAGAAATAACCCTGCTGGAAGAATGACCATGAATCCCTCTCCCCTCTAATCGAGGCAATCCTGGCAAAGCTAAGGTCACTTTCTTGGCGTGACAGTCCAAGATGGCATAATAAGGCGACAACCAATCCATACCAAATATGACATCAAAATCAACCATGTCAAGAAGCAAAAGGTGCACACTGGTTTCAAGACCCTCAGTAACGACCACACACGAGCGATACACACGATCTACAAGAATAGCATCCCCTACGGGCGTAGACACATAAACAGGGTCGCTGAAAGAATCACGGGGCACAGCCAAATGTGAAGCAAAGTAAGATAACACATAAGAGAAAGTAGACCCCGGATCAAACAGAAGTGAAGCATCTCTTTGAAAATTGAAATGGTACCAATGATAACAACATCGGAGGACTCCGCCTCAGGTCTTGCCGAAAATGCATACAATCGGGGTTGGGCCCCAACACCCTGGACTGCGTCTCTGGGACGACCTATGATAGTCCACTCTATAGGTCTAGCCCCACCTCTAACAATCTGGCCCCTACCTCTAGCTACCTGAACCTACCCCTGGCTGGCTAGGTAGCTGGTGCTAGAACTATAGCACGAGACCGCTGATACTAAGAATTATCTTACGCGTGAGGGAAATATCTAGCAATGTGCCTCGGGTCACCACAAGTATAACAAAACTTTAGCTGCTGAGACAGTTGGCTGGCAAACTGACCATGTCGATCTATATTAACCACCCTGAAAACTCTGGAGAGGAGGTGCACTAATAGGGGCTGGCTGATAAGAATAAGGCAAGTAAGAGCCACGACCACCTAGGGCACCATGGGACATCTGAAGTGTTGAATGGAATGTCCTGGAATAATAGACTCTGCCATAAGTAACCCCGCCTCCAGATAAGGCACCGCTGAATCCACCGGAATGGCGAGGTCTTTTGGCTTACCCCTGACCTCCTAATCCAAGAACTACCTCAACTCGCTGGGCCATATTGGTCGCATCTTGGAAGGATATCTCGCTTCCTGTCTCCTTACCCATCTGCAAATTGATAGGATGAGCAAGACCCTCAATAAATCTCCTAACCCTCTCCCTCTTTGTGGGTAGAAAAAGAGTAGCATGACGAGCCAAATCCATGAAACAGGTTTCATACTACGTAATAGTCATGCTGCCCTGGTAAAGACGCTCATACTGACGGAGACACTCCTCTTTAGTAGTAATAGGTAGAAACTTCACCAAGAAGAGGTGCGAAAATTGATCCCAAGTAAGAGCAGGCGACCCAGCTGGTCTAGTCACTAGATAATCCCTCCATCATTTCTTGGTAGAACCAGTCATCTCGAAAGCAACGAAATTGACCACATTGGTCTCCAAAATACCCATGTTCCGAAGAACCTCATGACAGCTATCAGGGTATTCCTGAGGGTCCTCTAAAGTGGCACCACTGACATGAACAGGGAAAATCTTGATAAACCTGTCCAATCTCCACAAAGCATCGGAGGATATAGTTGCCCCATCAACAAGCGGTGTTGCAGATTGGCTGAACTGCCCTGACGGGATTGGCTACTAGGGTCTGAATCTGAGGAGTAATATGCTCAAGAGTGTGGGTAGAAGGATTCTGGACCCTTCCTCCAGCCTGAGATACGGCTGCTTCCACGTGGAATGCGCCAGTCTGGGCTACCCTCTCCATAAGGCCAACTAGTCTGACCAAGGCATCCTGAAGCACCAGGGTAGCAATAAACCCCTTTGGGACCTGAGTTGGTCTCACCAGAACGGTCTGATCTGGAGCCCTCTCATCAAGCTCAATCTGGGGCTCCACAGCTGGAGCTGCTGCCTGAGCACTAGGCTGAGTCTTGCCTCTGCCTCGGCCTCGGCCTTGGCCCCTTGTAGGAGCAGCTGCTGCTAGAGGATCCGGTTGCTGGTCAGCGAACGAAGAGGTACGTGTTCTCTACATCTGTGAGAGAATAAGAATATAAAAGTTCAATCAGTATTGGGATAACAAGAATCGCACGATAGATTTGAATAAAAGCGAACTTGTTCCTAACTTTATAGCCTCTGAGAGATAAGTACAGACGTCTCCGTACCAATCCCTAAGACTCTACTAAGTCTGTTCGTGAATTGTGAGACCTAGGCAACTTAGTGCTCTCATACCAACTTGTCATGACCCAAATTCCGCCCAACGGGCCGGGATGGCGCCTAACGCTGTTATTTCTAGGCGAGCCAACATTAGCGGGTTACGACATATAAAAAAATTATAACATATACGAAATGTTACTACCATTAGTTATACTATACCAAAAGTAATAAATGAAAATAGAATATTATACTGCCAAAATAATACCAATCTCTAGCTACCCAGGATTTGGAGTCACAATTCACGAACTACTAAGAATTACTACAAGTATTTGGCTGAAAGAAAATATGTAACTGTTTTGAACTGAATAAAACACCAACTGAATAATAATGAAGAGACTCCAGGAATCTGCGGACGTCAGCAGATTTACCTCGTGTATTCGTGCGGAAGTGACAGCTCTAACTCGAACTCAGCTTGGACCTAAACCTGGATCTGCACAAGTGCAGAGTGCAGTATCAGTACAACTGATCCCATGTACTGGTAAGTGTCGAGCCTAACATCGGCGAAGTAGTGACGAGGATAGCACAGGACGCCACATAAAAACCTGGACATGTATAACCATGCTAGTAGAAATAACAGCAAATAAAGAAATAAAATCGCAAGTAATGGGAAAGGGACATGCAATGGGGAATTTAACATACGGATTGATAAAACAGAAAGACAGAAATACACAATGATCAACAAACAATTTAAGCAATTAAAATAGAAAAGAAATTTGCACGGCATCACGCTTCGCTCTTTACACTCTTCCTCACAATATAAATAAATTATGCACGGCATCACCCTTCGTGCTTTACACTCTTCCTCACCAGTCACAAAATATTTTAACATTATATAAAGAGGAATTTCACAAGAAATCAATATTTCATCATAGTTTCTATCACCATTTAACATTTCAATCTCAACTCAATATTCACAATGTTATCCATCTCGGTGGAACCAGATACAAATCTTCGAACATTTTACTATAATCATAGATGATAGGCTTTAAGACAACAAGAATTAACTTTCACTCGCATGTTATGACCTGACCACAACGTATATGTACACATCACCTCACCTATACATCATATTTAGCAACAAAACAAGTAGCAAGTAGTCACACAACACCTATTCCCTCAAGCTAAGGTTAGACACAACACTTACCTCAATTTCGCAGGCCACTCACTACTCAAGTACAACTTTTCCTTTGGAATTCTCCTCCAAACCACTCAAATCTAACCATAATTAGTTTAATATCATTAATTATTCCTAAAGGAACTAACTTTAATGTACAATTATGGTTTTCCTAAGTTTTCCCAACAAAAGACAAATATCGACCTTGGGCCCGCTTGGTCCAATCTCGAGGTTCGGACCAAAATACGTTTACACATTCTCCCCCGATCCCGGATATACAATTAGTTTTGGAATCCGACCTCAATTCGAGGTCTAAATCCCCAAATTTCGAAATTACTAAGTTCTACCCAAAAATCCCTAATTCTACCATGAAAATTCTGGATTCTAGGTTGAAATCTTGTAAAAATTGTAAAAGATTGAAAGGAATTAGTTAGGGATCACTTACCAATGATTTGGAGAAGTTTTGGTCTTTGGAAAATCCTTTCTTGAGGTTTAGGGTTTGAAAGAATTGATGAATGGGTGAAAATCCCGTCTAAGTCCAAACTTATCAGCTGCAGATGTCGCATTTGCGACCAGAGCTTCGCAATTGCGAGATGGGTATCTCAAATGCGAACCATTCGCATTTCTACTGCCTTCGCAAATGTGAGGAACATGTCGCATTTGTGACATTTGGGGCGATCGCAATTGCGGCTGAAAGTTCGCATATGCGAAAATAGCTTTCTCCAGACACTCTTCGCAATTGCGAAGAAAACCTGGCAAATGCGAGTAAAAGTTGGCCCAGGCTTCTTCGCAATTGCGATTAATACCTCGCAATTTCCATACTTGTCAACTTTGCATTTGTGAAGCCTGATCTTGCAATTGTGAGATCACAGGCCTGCAATAGACACCAGATACACCGGCTATTTTTTTCTAAGTTCTAAACACTTCGTAGCTTATCCGAAACTCAACTGAGCCCTCGGGGCTCCAAACCAAACATGCACACAAGTCTATAAACATCATACGGACTTGCCCGTGTGATCAAATCATCAAAATAACACCTAAAACTATGGATTTAGCATCAAAACTCATGGATTTCTCAAGAACACTTCAAAATTACTATCTTCTCAACCGGACATCCGAATCACGTCAAATCAACTCCGATTCTTACCAAATTTCACATATATGACTTAAGCATTATAATAAACCTGTACCAATCTACGAAACCAAAATACGGGCCCGATACCAATAAGTTCTCACATTAATCACTTTCTTTAATTCCCTTAAATTTCAGTCTAACATTTTTTCTTCAAAAATTCATTTCTAGAGTTAGGGACACCGGAATTCCATTCCGGGCATACGCTCAAGTCTCATATTTTACTACGGACCTTCCAGGCTATGCACGCAAGTCGAGGTTAATAGAAATAATGTTTTTAAGGCTAACGAGCCCAGAGTAGAGTTTTAATTCATAAGATGACCCTTTAGGTCATCACACCACTTGAACAAGACTTATGTTCAGATATCCTTCTTATCACTATTGCAAAACTCAGACGTGCACATGAATTCTTTGGTGAAGGTGTTTAGTGATGCTTATGTACCCGTCGACATCACTAGTGGAGAGATGGCTAACATGGTCGGACAGGTATTGGAGAGCCACAAAATCACTTTCCACTATGATGAATTACCACCAAAAGGACTATTCATCGCCAGGGTCTTGATAGATGGAAGTTCAAGTCTTAACATATGTTCATTGACCACTCTAAAGAGACTAGGTAAAGGCTTGCACGAGATACGAATGGGAAGCATGAATGCGAAGGCGTTCGGTGGATCTTAGAGAGCCACCATTGGAGAAATCAACCTCAATCTACAGATGGGTCTGACTTGGTTTGATGTCGAGTTCCATGTGCTAGATATATATGCTACTTACAATCTATTATTGGGACGACCATGGATACATGCAGCTGGGGCAGTGGCTTCCATTCTGCACCAGGTTATGAAGTTTGAGTGGAATCATCAGGAGGTGATCATCCATGGATGTGGGAGCAAACCCATCTACACCAACCAGACCGTTCTAATCGTCGAAAATAGAAGGAAGCTGGGTGGAGAAACATATCATTGCACTGAACGAGTTAACGCAATTGAAAAAGGACCGATGGTAGATCAACAAGATAGAAAGCATATTGATGTTGACGGGGTATGTACCAGGAAAGGGTCTCGGTAAAAATCTTCAGGGGATCACCAAACTCGTACAACCACAGTACCACGGCACGACTTTTGGAATTGGATATTAATACACATGGCAAGAATATCAGGATTGGACACCACCATGGTGTGCTACTTATTATCCACTGGAACAACCCGTACCACCTCTGCACGAGACATTCCATCAGGCTGACATGATGTGGGGATCTGAAGAAGATGAGGTTTTGGGTGGCATGAGGAAGCAGTTTCTAGATGAAAAAGACATGGTGCAGTGCAATTATTAAGGAGGAGGATGAAGACCTTACCATCCGAACCATAGTTTAAGGAGTTGTCCTCAAAAACTGGATCGATGCACCATCCCCGGCTCGCCGAGTTCCTGGGTAGCCTGGCAAATTAACACGAATTATTTTCAAATATTTTCCAGTATTTTTTTTTTAAATAATTACTCGAGCCATCGATTCATACTTGTTGACATTTTTAATGTTTTATTAATGCATTACTGCTTTTCATATTTATTATTATCTTTCTACATTCTTTTCAGCATAATTATTACACATCCTGATGAACCCATAAATGTGACATGTAATGAGACAACGCAACATAAAGACAGTGATTTAGAGGATCTGGAAGATGATATAATACCTGAGGAAATCGTCAGAGAAGTAGAGAACTTTGAAAACAAACTTAAGTCTATTTAAGAGGAAACTGAGGCTGTTAACTTAGGGAATTCCGAAACAGTCAAGGAAATGCGTGTATGCATTCCTCTATCACCGTCGTAGAAAGAAGAGTATATCAAATTCCTAAGGAGTATGAGGACATATTTGCATGGTCCTACGACAATATGACTGGTTTAAGAACATCCATAGTCGCTCACAAGCTACCCTCCAATCCCATGTGTCCACCGGTAAAGCAGAAGCTTAGAAAGTTCAAGCCAGATATGAGTTTGAAGATAGAAGGGGAAGTCACCAAGAAAATCAAAGCCAAGGTTCTTTGAGTGGTCGAATACCGGACTTGGTTGGCCAACATTGTGCCAGTTGCGAAGAAAGATGGAAAAGTTAGAGTGTGTGTCGTTACCGAGATTTGAACAAAGAAAGTCCTAAGGATGATTTCCCCCTGCCCAACATACACATACCTATTGACAACTGCGCCAAACATGAATGGTCATTGATCACGGCCTATTGTGATTACGCCAAAATATTATTGCAATGTGATTATTGTTAGGTTTAATTTTAGTGATGAAAATAATATATTTGCTCTTGGTATAGGAACTCAAGGGAAGCATCCAAGATTGGAGGAATCAACCAGAGGGGATCAATGAAAGCATCCAACATTAGAGGAATTAATCAAAGAGAATCAAGGATAACGTCCAAGACTGAAGAAATCAATCAAGGCGAAGATATCAATCCAAGATTGACTGAAGCAATAAAGAGTATCGAAGATCTTGCAAGATAATCAATCAAGTTGCTATTTCTGGAAGGACCAAGATTCAAAGAGAAAATCCGGCGCTATCAAGACATGTAGTAGGAAAGTCATTAAAGTCCTCTCATCAAGGAAGAGCCACGGCAGAATAACTTTATTCTTGGGAAGAATCAATTTCTTTCCAAGGATCACATATCTTGGGTTGGCAAAATCTCTTTAGCAATCAGCCTCATACAAAGTATTTATACACATCGGTGTACCTTAACGACATATACTTTGATCGAACCAAATACCCTCTATTTGTTCTACTGCAAACAAACATTGTAGTGTAGCTCTACTAGATCTGTTGTGTAACAAGTTAGAGAAGAAAGAGAGAAAAACACTGGTGAGGCATTGTATCAAAGAGAAACGAGTATCGTAGAAACTGAACCATTGGTGTAAACTACACCATTCACTATGTACTCGAGAAACATATTCACTGAAAGAGAACTCCCTTGCAACCCAAGGGGACAGGACTAGGATTCACGTTGAATCCGAACCAGTAAAAAAAATTGGTGTCTTTAATTCTTGCATTTTATATCTGCATCTTAAATTCTGTTGTTCTTATTATCTCGCTATTACATCTAGTTGACTAATTAGAAAACTAGTCAACGTATAGCGATTAAAAGTTAAAAATAGACAATTCATCCCCCCCAATTCCCCCCCCCCCCCCCTTGTACTTTCAATTATTACACGGCAAAATTAAGAGAAGCAACATATCTTGCCTATAATGATTTTGACCATGGCCATACTGGTATAACTTTCTCCTTGAAAGAGATATTCACCATATGGATGTTCATGAATATGTGATAGTACAAAATTAATTTAAAGCTCTAGAAATATCCAATTATACTACTTTGGAGAAATAAAATTGATTATCAATAAAATATGGTGTCGTAGTAAGTCT
This sequence comes from Nicotiana undulata, assembly GCA_005239495.1. Lineage (NCBI taxonomy): Eukaryota > Viridiplantae > Streptophyta > Magnoliopsida > Solanales > Solanaceae > Nicotiana > Nicotiana undulata. The sequence continues at coordinate 1,568 of ML295847.1, read as the reverse complement.
CAAAGAAACTTATTTAGTTTCTAAAGTATTTGCGAAAGCGGTTGGTTATATTGATATTATAAATAAAGAAAATATTTAATATCTTCTATTACTACAACTTGTAGCGGGGTAATATATATGCGAAAAATTACCCGCTTTATTTTCCAATGTGTACTGCACACAAAAAAATGCCACAATAAAGTAGAAGTTTATTGATATAAAAACTCATATCATAATAAACTTGGAGTTTATTGATAATTGCACACGTCATAGTGTAAACCTAATATTTATCAATATTGATAACTTATCCAATTGGCATAGTTGGTTTGTCCATGTTAATTTAAGTACGATGTGCAAAAATAAAAGAGAATTCACATGGGTAAATATTAAAGAACTAGAAAGTTCATTATGAATGCTCTTATGTTGCTTGTTCTCATTAATTAATAAACTAACTAATTAATTGATAAAGAGGATGATAAAATGATCAAAATGATCATTATAAAGAGGCAAGTGATTTAGAAGATCACATGACATAACACTTCATAAAATCTCAAGAGAGGTTCAGGTACCTGAAAATATGAATGAAAAGATCTCTACGCTATGTTTTTATGAAAAAAGAAGGTTGAAACTGATATAAAATGTTCGTCGACTACATCTGTCACGGCCCAAAATCCTAACCCAGGCTGTGATGGCGCCCAACGGCGGGGTCAGGCAAGCCAACACTACATTTCACTAAGAGTTCTTCCTTATTAGATTAATTGCTTCATTATATACCAAGTTATAAAGTTGAAATCATAATATCGAATGATAATTAACCAGTTTTAAACAAAAGCAGTCACAATGAGGCGTGGGTCCACAATATTCATGTATGTACGGACATAATTTACACAATTACTAGGTGTGTGCTAGGAACTAGTGTCACGAGTATCATGGGCATACTAACTGGATATACAAAAGATAGAATATACAATCCCACTGTCTGAAATAAGTAGACGGGAACAAAAGCAAAAGAAACTCCATGGTGCTGCCTGAGGATCGCCAGGAAGCAGCTCACCGTGGAGTCAGGTTTGCTACAGTCAATATCTAGCTCCGGTCAGATAACCAGATGCACCAGCCTCAGAACCTGTACAGTTAAGTACAGAAGTGCAGCATGAGTACATAAATAAATATGCACCCAGTGAGTATCCCGTCTAATCTCGAAGAAGTAGTGACGAGAAGTCTACTTGACACTCACTAAGGTCCAACAGTATAATAAAACATGATGTAATGAAGACAGTAGGCATGTGGAGCCGTAAACAGCAAGTATGTGTAAGACACAGGAAATCCAAGTAAATGCTGGAAGTAAATAAAAAATTTCCACTTTCTTTTCCTCAACTGTCTGTCAAATAAATGTCACTGAAAACAGTACCAAATAGTCATACGCACACAGGAATAAGACAATCGGCCAGAGTTGTAAAGGAAACATCCTAGCACTGAATAGTTGTAAAGCTTCCCCTGCTCGCGAAACATACGTGCGAGTCAGGTGCTGACACACTCATACAGAATTATCATAAAGCTTCCCCCGCTCACGAATCATACCTGCGACTCGG
>ML295846.1:92083-175342 GCA_005239495.1 Nicotiana undulata | reverse complement strand
GATGGTTGGCTAGCCTAATTCCACGATAGGCGCCATCACGACCTGTTAAGATTTGGGGTCGTGGCAGTATGTTTCATGCTCTTATCTTTTCTGTCCATTAACTTCAATTGGTATGACCAATTCTGTAAACACCTGCCCTCTTTATCATGATTACTCCGACATCCCTGTTTTCCTGTCTACGTCTTTGAATCAATGTGATTACTTCATCATTAGGCATGGCTGATAGACTTAGGTATTTCTGTTAAGATTCCAAATCAATAATCTATGTTCTAATGAATGCTATGAATTTGGATGTTAAATGTCAATCAACCCTTGTCTGTTCCGTGTCCTTGTTGCTCAATGTGCTCTCACTCTCATCCTGTTTTGTGTTACTGATTCCTGTGTTCCCAACCCTTGATCCCTACCTGTGAAATTGCTTGTCCCCACCAAGGGTTAATTATTAAACTAAATCTGGGCAATATTAAGCTTTGTGACAATGTTGTTGTTTATTGAACCTTTCTTTCCTCAGAATGTTTCAAAATGTTTTCAGTCTTATATGTTTTCCCAAACTATTTCCACTCCTGAAGTATTTTTCGCTCCTAAATGTTTTACTTCTATATTGTTTTCCTAAAGTTATTCCAACTATGACAATCACTCTCACTTCTACTCTTAGATTACTTAGGATTCTGCCCCTCCAGTGTGTGTACTGCCTTGGAATCCATGAGATTCCTCGGAAATCTGGCACACTGGGGTTGGCCCTTCCACACTGCACATAACCACTTCTCCATTTAAAAGGATCTTGCTGTGAGCATTGCCCGGGGTCCCTAAGACCCTTGGGAACTTTGACACACCAAGATACCCCTCTTGGACATTATGAGACTATGGCACCTTGGATTGTTTGAAGGCCTGGTATTCCCAGGTTCACGTTGGCCTATTCAGGCTCCCTATAGCATAGCTTTTTTTATTTTGTAATTCATTTGGTCTATAATAATCATTCTTGTAAACAGATATTGGGGAAATTAGTAAAAAAGGGAGGGATTCTTATATGATTTTTGTGGGGAAACCGGGTAGAAATCATGCCCTTAGGATTATTTTGACTATTGCTTGCATTAGAAATCATGTTCTTAGGGTTATTTGCTTGCATCAGAAATTCATTCTCTTAGGATTGTTTGGCATACTAGAAAACATGTTTATAGGCGCATTTATGTCATTTGTTCTGAAAAATTCTTCTAAACTTCTGCATAATCATGTTCACTTAGAAATTCTGTCACTAAGCTGTTATAATTATACCTAATAAACACGTTCATTCTCTTATGTGCATTAGAAAACATGATTTAGGACTTCTATTGCATTCACTTTAATACCATGCCTACATCGTATAAAATCAGTAACTATCATGTCTATAAGATTAAGTTTAAAAGCAATCCCAACACCTAGATATCATGTTATAGAGATAAATGTGTATAAAAACAAGTTCTGTAATGTTCAGCACCTAGACACCATGCTTGTAGAACATAATGAACTCAAACTGCCTGTTTAAAATCGATTATTAGAACTCTGATTACAATTAGATATCATGCTTATATGGTATCTCAGATCCACGCCTAGGCAAGCCTGTAGGTAATTAAAATCCTGCAAATTGTAAAACTGTGCTTTGTTTAATTATTTGTGAATTGCCCAGATTCAGCAAACCCTAAAATCAGTAGGCAAACTGTTAGGTCTCTATTGCCTCGCCTTAACACCGTGCTGCATATATTCTGCTTGTTATGATCACCTAGATATCCTGCTCTAGGACCTCTTTGAAATATCTGAAATCTTGTTGTTTGAGACGTGCTATTGTATGCTTATTTGAGGAGGTAAATGTGAGCCCCCTTAATTGTTCCTTTACTTGACAGTCCTACTTGTTTTAATTTTCGCCTAGATTTTCCCCTTTTAAGTACCTTAGGAGAGTCTAGAACTACCTAAATTAGAGGTCCTAAACACCTCCAGGGCCATAAGGAGGGGACCGGTAATGCACGCATATAGTTCGTTTAATTAGAATCGCTTATATAACCACTAAGGGGAGGGTAAATGGGTAGTAAAGGATATGATGACATGTGCGTTAATGCCACGTGTAGCACCTCTCATTGAGGAAACTTTACTAGGTATTGCACAGATGTGATCCTATAGGATAATAAGCCTAGGACTTCCCTTATTCTTTTTTTTAATACATATGTGTGCTTAGACTGCTTTATTTGCTTAATGACTAATTCACAAAATAATTTTGGTCGGGACCTACCGTTGTGGACCTTGAGGGGTGCCTAGCACCTTCCCCTCAAGGTAATTTCAAGCCCATATCCAATCTCTGGTAACGCAAACTGGTTTATATGTGTTACTTGCATTAGGTTCCCTAACGCACCTTAAATCTGTTAGGTGACGACTCTTCAATTTTTATACCCCTTTCCCAAAAGGAAATGAGTTGTCCCAAATAATGTCGAAGCCCTGACTTCCGCTGCAAAGAGGAAAAAGGGGGAGGGGGGGCGACACAGAGTGACAAGGGTGGCTATTATACGGAGTGATAAGAGAGGCTATTATAGGAGTGATAAGGGTGGCTATAGGAGAGATAAAGGGTATTGATATTGTCAGGGCGGAGGGATAAGGGTGGCTATTGTCATGATATGTGATGATGTGAGATTAATGTGTTAGTGATTTTTATGTGATGTTATGATTTTCTTGTGACTTCTTTTATATATTGTGCAATTTATTTTATAAATTCAGTAAATTTGATAATAGTCAGATATATGTTAAAATTATGAACCTATGGATATTGCCGGGCGGATTATGATATGGGCACGAGGTGCCGGGGAAATATGATGAATTTATTATTGGCATGTGAATTGTACGTGCAGTTATGATATGAATTATAGACACGAGGTGTCGTGGTCATATAATGATGATGATATTGGCACGTGAATTGTCCGTGTAGTTTTGATATGAAATGTGGGCATGAGGTGCCGTGAGTAAATGATGATGATATTGGCATGTGGGTTGTCCGTGCGGTTGTGATCAAAATATGGGCACGAGGTGCCCTGAAAATATGAAAGTGGGTTGAGACCTGTATTATTTATGATTATGGAATGAAGTGTCACAAGGTGACTTTTAATTCAAAGAATTATATTTAAGATTATTTATATGAAAGAATTATATTTGGAAGATATCTATTTGAAAAGAGTATATCCGAAATGTATAATATTTGAAAGGAGTATATTCTAAAGACTTATACTTGAATTACTTATATTTGAAAGACGTATAGTTGAGAGACTTGATTAGTTTGGTTGTATTTGTGTTCCATAATCTTTTGAGCAATATTTATGGTGTTCTTGCTGGCTTGTTGTTTACATCACTAGTTGGTTGTTGTTGCTATCACTGCTATTTGTTTTCTAATATTTTTGTGTATTATATTGCATAAGTTATTAGACTAGTGAGTGTCGTCACTACTCCACCAAGGTTAGTCTTGATACTTACTGGGTACCGATTATGGTGTACTCATACTACACTTCTGTATATTTTTGTGCAGAGCCAGGTATTGGAGATATCGGACTCGGACAAAGTTAAAGTGTGATTGCAAGGACTTAAGGTAGAACTGCTTGGTCGTCGCAGTCCCTTGGAGTCTTTCTATTTTTATTGTACTGTTAATTTCTTATTCGAACGGTATTGTATATTCAGTCATCGAGATCATTCCACGTATTCAACTAGAGTTTGTAGTTCAGTATTACCAGCCTTGGGAGGTTGTTTTTGAATATTTTCGTTGTTGGTTTTGACACTTGTATGAAATCATATGCTTAGAAAAAAATGGCATGAAATTAAATTGTAATCGACTTACCTAGTCTTAGAGACTAAGTGCCATCACGACTCCTGAGGTGGGATTTTTGGTCGTGACACCTATCTTTTACCCCATACTCGAAACTGAAGACTAGAGGTTTGAATCTTACCTCTTGAGTGAAGATCTTGTGAAATTTCCTTGTTGGATTTCAAGGCTTGAACAAGATCTTGATGAACAAAACACTTCATCTACTTCCTCTTTTTAGAACACTATCACTTATCTCTAAATCATTAGATAATTACCCCAAAATAAGCCCCAACGGATATTTATCAAAATAGGGTCGGGTTATGAAAATAAGAAAATGGATCCTCCGAACTCAGGTTTGCGGCCGCACAATGGGTATGCGGGTCGCACAAAGGACCGCAAAACTAATGCCCAGAGCTGGACTGCACTTGTCAGGTCTGCGACCATTTTGCGGTCCGCAGACCACTTTTGTGGTTCACATAATGATTCTGCGATCGCACATCTGACCGCAGAATCACATTATTCCAGCCTTTGGTAATTTGATCATAACTTCTTGTAGGAGTGTCCACATGACGAACGGTTTGAAGCGTTAGAAACTAGACTCGAAGATCTTTTATTTGATAGGTTGTTCATCATACGCACACACACACACACACACACACACACACACACACACACACACACACACACACACACACACACACGTGTAGATATACTCGTGCGTACTCATTTGGAACTTTAGTCTATCATGTAATTTCCAACTTGACTTAGATTTAGGGATCTCTTTAGACCCCACATCACTTATAATATGCCTCGTATACTTATTATCATTCCCAATTGATATCCATCATATTAATAGTCCTCGTCTGCACACAAAATAATATAATTAACACACATCAACTTTCTTAATACCGCCTAATTACTTCAAAATTTTCCAGGGTGTTACACTTCTTTTTCTTCATTTCATGCGTCTTCATATTTCCAATGAGTTCATCAACGGAAACTTTTGCAGATCCTTTGCCTCTGTGATAACATTGACCTTGCTTTCCCAGGAACCAGGTAGTACACTAAGTATTTTTTTGACAAGTTTGCTCCTTGGAATGATTTCTTCCAAAGAGTGAAGCTCATTGATGATTGAGGTGAATCAAGTGTGCATATACTGAATAGACTCATCATCATTCATCCTGAAGAGTTCATACTCAGTAGTAAGCATGTCGATCTTCGACTGCTTGACTTGAGTTGTTCCTTCATGTGCCGTCTGGAGATCTTGGACTGCTTGACAGGTAGAGATCTTGTTGTATTCGTTTAGTCCAATACCACAGACGAGGATATTTTTTGCTCGAAATTTCTTCTCTATAGTTTTGTGGTCAACGTCATTGTACTCCTTCCTTGTCTTGGGAACAGTCGTTGCTGGTTCACCAATGGTCTTCATAGGGACGAAGGGTCCTTCGCAGATAACATCCCACAGCTCTAAATCTTCAGTCATGGTAAAATCATGCATCCTTATATTCCACCATCCAAGTATTGTCCATTGAACCTTGGTGGTCCGTAGGTAGATTGACCTTCTTCAAAGTTTGATGGAGCAGTCATGAGGATCCTTTCTAGGTGTTAGCCTGAGAGAAAGAACCTGCTCTGATACCAATTGATAGAAACTTAGGAGTCCACCAAACTGTATAGAGAACCTGGTTCTCTATCATTTCCCACACAACACATACAAACAAATATAAGTAAATGACACAATAGAGTTTTACGTGAAAACTCTCAGCTCACGAGATTGAAAACCACGACTTACACTTGTAGGATTTTAACTTCACTACTTAGCAAACTTTAGATTATAAACTATTGTAACCTAGTAATTAAACTTTTAATTCCTCACTCACTTGTAATAACTTTATTACAAGTCTCTTTATAATAACTCTATTACAAAACTCACAATTCGACTAACTCTAGCCAAGACACAAACACAAGGTTTATGGTTTTACAACAGATTTCCTACACAATACTTCTAGCTAAGCTAAGTAGGAATTACAAGTAGATTTCTCTAACAAAGTACAACACAACGAAGGACATATGGTAATGCAGTGCTGGAAACTTGTCCTTGTTGTATCGTTCTTCGTTCTTGAAAGCTAAAGAAGCTTGATAATTTCCTAAGTGTTCAAGTGACTTGTTTCCCTTGCATCATGTTGATAATATACGAGTGATGTCACTTGGATGATGCAAGCAATTATCCGGTACAAGGTACTCTTCATAAAGTGACAGTTGCACTATTTGCGTTGTTGTGTGTGTGCAGAGGAACATTTGCGCAACTTTACAACTGTAAGGAGTTGAATGGTATATTCAGCAAGGGAACTGATGTCTATATGTTCCCTTGTTCCCTGTGTCGTTTCTTTTACTTTGATTGTTGGAACTTGTGCCCGACTTGAGACTTGTTGCTCTTGAGCACTTTGAGGATATGTAACAGGTTCCCCCATCTGGTTCTTATCATTAAGTTTTATTAGATCACCAAAATATAACGGGGCACGTAACCGATGCAAATAACCTATCAGAATTCAACATAGTGTAGTATCTTTAGTGTTCAACTTTTTCTTTCTTTATCTTTTCTAAGTTAATAAACAATAATTTAGTAATAGTACATAGGTCTTAGAAGGGGATAAGATATCCCATAAGCAAGAAGCCAATCATCTTCTTTATCCTTATATCTATGTTTGTAAGCATTATTATTCTTTTGACATGTATACAAATAAGTAATTCACCAAAAAATTCCCCGAAACAGTAATAAAAACTCCAAAAACCCTTTTGCTTTCAAAGATCAATTTAGCAAAGTAGCGAACATCTATCGATTCAACGACAATGACTGAAACTCTGCATGGTTTGCTTAATAGACCTTTAATCTTGATCTTATTTGACTAAATTTTTTATATTTTTGAACATCCTTTCGGTCACTGACTCATATTCATTAAGTTCTCAAGGAGTTAGCGCGCCAAATTTTGTCGTTATTAGTTGACATATCTATGCTAAAGATAGTGGTGCCCCATTGTGCTCATATTGTATTTCAGTAGTAGATAATAGCAATTGAAATTGCAGCAGGACCATCGATCTCCTCCTCTATTCAACTCTTTAGCAAGCCCAACAGGCAATCAAAGTGTTTTGGTTCAACCACTAAAGCTCCTTACACCCGCGTACCTCTTTCTGGTGCTCGTCTCCCAGCTCACTAATACGTATAACTGTATGGATGGCAAGGTAATAAAGTGCCCAGCATGCATTTTTCAGCACCTCTTCATCAACATTTGAAGTAAGAATGTTACGAAGAGTTGGGAATGCTGGTTTCACCTGACAATTGCATCAAATAGTTGCCCAGTGAATGTCGCTTATTCTGGTATTTATATACAATCGGTTTACGCACTAATAAAGATCGCTCTTTTTCTATTATTTCTTTCTGCCATATCCTTTCTTTTTTTTTGTTTCTTCTCTTTTTTATTACATCAACAAATTATGAAGAAAAGGTTGATTAACAAAGCCAAAAAAAAAAATTACACTGAAATAGAGTTTACTGATAATTCATTCAAGTTCAGGATATGCCCTTGAAACAAAAGACAATTTTACTTAAGAGAGTCATACTCATGCTAGAATAAAAAGTTGATAAAGTAAAAGAAAGCAATCTGATCATTTTACAAGTTGAAATTTAAAGAGAATCCTACTACATATACATAATTATATGAACAGACAATCTGTCTGTTGCTAGAGCCTAGACCAATTGAATCCGAAAACAATCCAAAATAGTGTCTGCTAGGATCAATAGGTATGATATCCATACACTGTAGGCGTCGAGTGGCTGATAAAATGCCTTTGAGAGCTGCATTCTTACGCTCCTCAATTTCCTTCTGCATTACTCTAGCTGTCTCCATTTGTGTACCAAGTTTTTCTACCTCGACTTGTGCGGTCTTATGAGTTGTTTTATCTTTTTGTTCATCGCGTTTCAAATGCTTTTCATCATGTTCAATATGAGCAACCACTTGTTTCAATCTATGGATTAGTTCTTCTGCCTTCTCAATCTGTTTCTTCACATGTTCCTTTTTGTCTTTGGCCATTTTCAGTTTAGCTCGAGTACAAACGATGGCCTCTTCATGATCATCAGCACTAATAACATCCTCTTCATATTTCTTGTCCAATTCTGAAAAAGACAACATAGCTCCTTTTCTCTCAGCAACTTGCAAATCATATCTATGAGAAATCAAATCCTCCGCAGCTTTGTAGAGACAATGATAATCAGCACCGAGCCAATTCAATGTGGTGAAAGCACCATTGGCAAAAGTAACCATGTCATTCACATTACTCCTCGCATAAATGAGCTCAGACACCAACATAGACTTGACATCAGTGACCATTTTCTTCGAAATTTCATCCATTTGGGGAGAACATTCATTTATTCCAGTATGTGTTTTTCTTGGTGGCTTCAGTCTTAATAAAGGATTTAGCTTAAAATTTGTCTCTCTTTGTTCTTCCTCTTCATCACAAGGAACTAGCAAAGGCTCACTGGTTGAGCCCAATGGTGGAAAAGGAGAAGGGGGAACTGCTGGAGCTTCCGTGGGCACTGTCACATTAACAATATCAATCAATAGTTCAGTTTAAGATACAGAAAGAAACAATGAAACAATTGAGGAAGATAAGAGAAAAAAGCCACATAGAACCAGCTGTTATCACAGCCTATTCAAGAATTTACTAAGAAAATGTGGGTATTTTAGAATGAAGAAATACATGATATACTTTAGTACAACCTAGCTAAAATGCCAAGAATCAACAACTATAATCTTGTAAATATTTCAGCTTTTTGGTGTTTTACTCTAAGTTGCTTGGACTCGGGTGCGGGTATCCGATACAAGGACGGATACGAGTATCGGATTCGGCAAAATCTAAATTTTAAGATTCGGAGGTGCGGATCCGGATATGGATACGGGTGCGGGGATTCGGCTAATAAAAAAATAGATCTATAAAAATATTGTAAATGTTGAGAGATATTCTGTGAAAAACTTACATGAATATTGTACAATTCAATCTTTTATTCTCCAAGATGGACATTATTCTTTCCTTGTTCTAAATCTGTTTTATTTTTTATTTTGAGAAATCAATATCTCAATTTCTCTTCAGAATTTGTCGATGGACTCCGTCAAAGTGCCCGAAGTCAGTTGACCGTATTCGGGACGTATCCCGTCCCCGTATCCGTATCTGTCCCGTATCCAGACGGGGACGCCACCAAAATCGAAGAGTCCGCGCAACTTAGGTTTTACTGAAGAAACAAGAAAGTAAGGGCACCCCAGGTTATTATTGTGCGCCACAGCTAGCCCCGAATGCCAAGAAACTACTATAATCCTATGTTGTGCGGACTCTCCAAAATATAGCCGTACCCGTGTCGGATCCTAAAAAATGCACTACTTTTGGAGGATCTGACACGTATTCGGCCACACGTTAGGAGAGTCCGAGCAACATAGCTATAATCTTGTAAAACTTAGCTTCTTATGTTTCACTGAAGAAACAAGAAAGAAAAGGGCACCCCAGGTTGATAATTTGTGCTATACAGCTAACCCAAAATACCAAGAAACTACTATATAATCTTGTTATGACTTAAGCTTTTTGATGTATTACTGAAGAAACAAGAAAGAAAAGGACACCTCAGGTTGATAAATTGTGCTACACAGCTTAGCCCAAAAGTACCAAGAAACTACTATAATCTTGTAAAGATTTCAGCTTTCTAACTTGTGGGCACCAGGGGCGAAGCTATGTTGGCCCAAGGGTGGTCAACTGAACACCCTTCGCCGAAATATTATACGTACGTATATGGTAAAGACTTCAGCTTTTTAATTTTTTACTGAAGGAACAAGAAAGAAAAGGGCAGCTAAGGTTGATAATTTGTGCTATCACAGCTATCCCAAAAAGCTAAATACACTCTTCAAGAAAACTGAAAAATATGAAAGTAAGTAAAGAAAACTTACTATAAACCCCACAGACTTTCTTGGAAGCCCTTTTTTTCTTGTAACAACATTCTTCTAGTGTTGGAGATGATGAGCTAGTTCTACCATTTTGGAGAGACCTTCTTCGAGCCAAGCTTAACCTTGCCGCCACCATTTTTCAACTACTTCTTCAAATTTAGTATAGTAGCTCAGAAATAAGTAGTGGATTTCAAAACCAGAAAGCAGTAAATGAACTCTGTGAGAAACAAGACAAAGCTGTAGGCTGGTGTTAGCTGGAGAAAAGGTTTTGTTTGCCAATTAAGCCAAAGATTTTACTCTGAATATTTTATGAGAATCATTATATGTTAGCACACATTTTGTGTTCTTATTCTTTCAGAAAAAATAGTTTTGAGTTAATTAGGAGTTTTATTAGCACTGTTTTCTCATGCATGGGAAGTACAAAGCAAAAAGGGAAAAGGAAAGCAAAGTTGCTGGCAAACTTTTGGGTACTAAGAAGATTCTTCAGCAATATTTGCATGAACATAACTGAACATAGTTAAAAGACAATATTTATGAACTCATCTATGATTTTTCAAAGTTAATAAAATGTTCCTATCCGACCAAACAAATTCAATTAGGTGTTTGGAAAATAAAAGCTATATTATTCAATTGACTTTAGTGTAAAATATTCCTATTTTTAAGTGTGCCAAGTAGTTGAATTTGTTTCGTTATATTGAAGGGAAAGTTTGGAGCGATGGTAAAGTTGTCTCTGTGTCACCTATATGTCTCGGGATCGAGCCGTAGAATCAGCCACTACATTAGGTTAGGGTGTCAACATCACATCCCTTCGAGTACGGCCCTTTCCCGGACCTTGTGTGAACGCGCGATGGTTTGTGCACCGGGCTGCCTTTTTTTCGTTATATTAAATATTAATTACTTGATCAAGTATTCTACAACATAAACTTAATCAGTTAACTAGCATTTGGGTAACAAGCAGCAACTAGGAGATAATAAAGTAATGAAACTGAATCTGCCTCTGGACTAACCAGAACCATTACAAGAAATCCTCAATCAAATTAGAGCTAAAACAAACCTAGTAAAACAGACTTGTTCAGGTCCTTTTTTTCATTTAGAACAGAGCAAACATTGTCTGAAGACATTTCAAAAGAGTCATACTCATACTAGTATAGAAGTTGATATGAAACTGGAGTTTAAAATAAAAAGAAACTTCAAGGCGAATCTACTATATGCCCATAGGCCATAATATATGAACAAACATGTCTATAGCTCTAGATCCAAGGGCGGATTTAGGAGGGTGGAAAGAGGTTCGCCCAAACCCCCTTCGCCTGAAAATTATATTCCATTTTGGGCCTCTATATATTATATTTTGAATTCCCTTAACACAGCCCAAAAGCATAGTTCAGTGGTTCAAAACTTTTGTGAGGTCGCCAGTCTCTTTTAATTTTTTAACTTTTTTTTTTAAGCTCCCTTAACGAAAATCCTACCTCGGCCACCGGCTATAACAATTGAAATCCCAAAAGCTTCAAAGTAGTCTCTAAATTGATCAACAGGTATGATGAGGACTTCCAAAATGCTATTAAGATTAGTGTGTGGCGCTTCGAGTGGTTGACTCAATCCCTTTGAGAGTTGCATTCTTCAGCAGCTCAATGTCCATCTGCACTACTTTAACTGCATCCATTTGGGCACCAAGTTTTCGCACCTCAGCTTCTCTTATCTCATGTGTTGCTTTATATTTTTGTTCTCTTCCATGTTCAACATTAGCTACCTGTTGTTTTAGTCCACAAATCAGTTCATCTTATGAGCGGAAATAGGAACAATTTTCTGAACTTCTAATTTTATATCAGTATCTTAACAAATACGACATTCTTATCAATCTTTAATATGTTTCATTAAAACACTAATCCATTTACATAAATACTGAAGAACTGAACAAGAAATTTAAATAGAATCCTACTAACACACAATCTGTCTGTTGCCAGTGCAACTGAAATCTCAAAACAATTCAAAATAGTCTTTACTTTGATCAACAGTTATGATCAGAAACTTCTCTAACCAATGGAAATCATCAATCATAAAAGGTATATAAATGCTATTAAGATCAGTTCATACACTGTAGGCGTCGAGTGATGGATTCAATCCGTTTGCGAGCTGCCTTCTTGCGCTCCTCAACTTCCTTCTTCACTGCTTTAGCTGCCTCTACTTGTGTACCAAGTTTTTCTACCTCAGCCTGTGCAGCTTCGTGCTCTTTTTTATATTTTTGTTCGTCGCATCTCAAATGCTCTACACGATCTTTAATTTCATCAACCATTTGTTTCAATCTCTGGATTAGTTCTTCTGCCTTCTCGATTTCTCTCTTCACATGTTCCTTTTCCTCGTTGGCAATGTTCAGTTTTGCTTGAGTATTAATAATCGCCTCTTCAATATCATCAGCACGAATAACTACCTCTTCATATGTTCTCTCCAATTCTAAAAAAGTCAAGATATTGTCTTTCCTCTCTTCAATTTGCAATTCATATTTACTAGAAATCAATTCCTTCACATCTCTGTAGAAACAATTATAATCAGCACCGAGCCAATTCAACGTGTTGAAAACACCGTTGGCAAAATCAACCATGTCCTCCACATTAGCAGTCGTCTCAGAAGTAAGCTCGGACACCAACATAGACTTGACTTGAGTGATCATCATCTTCGATTTCTCAAGCATCTCGGGTTTATGATTAGTTCTTGGAGGTTGCTTCAGTCTTGATATAGGATTTAGCTTAAACTTTGTCTCTCTTTGTTCTTCCTCTTCATCACAAGGAATTAGCAAAGGCCTATCACTGGTTGATCTCAATGGTACCCTAGGAGGTGAAGGAACTTGTTCCGGAGCAATTGTGCTCGTCGAAAATTGGGAAAGAGTATTTCCATTTGACTCCTTTGTTGGCACAGGAGGTGAAGGAACTGCTGGAGCTTTTCTGGGAGCTGTCACATAAACAACATAAACACTTTAAAGATAATGGAAAAATCAAACAGGGAATATCAATATAATGTATTTAAAGAAAAAATTTAACTTCCAAATAGAGAAGAACATGTATGTAAATCTACTGATATATCATATTTTTCTAACTAATAGTTTTCGACTTTCCTGACTCCATCAAGAATATAGTTTTGCAGTACATACATTAAGCAGTTTCATCCTAAAAAAGATGAATACACATTATACCTGTTGATGTTTGCAAAATCGTCGCAATGTAAACACGCGAAAGATTGCTGGAACAAGGTATATAAAGAAGAATTAACCTAAATAGTTGCCCACCCCATCGCTTAAATTAAAAGTAATCGGCAGATGTATAACACTTGTATAATATATGTATAACCAGTGTATAATCTATGTATACTGACTATGAAAAGTAAAGAGTAAACCCAACCGGCTATTTGCGTAAAGATCCCATACATAAACACTAGACAATTCTTCTATTGTCTATGGCCTATTATGGCAATAACCTTGTCTCATATTATTGGTTTATGGCTGAATGTGCTAGGGAAAACTGTGTTAATAATATTCTGAAATGGAATGAAATTTGTCCTTTTGCAATCTAACACTTGTTGTTAGCTAGAAATGGTAATACTTTCAACAGAATAAATGGACATCCTTCTTTCTGGGGCGGATTTAGGGGGCGGAAGGGGGTTAACCCGAACCCCCTTCGCCGAAAATTACACTGTATATATAAGGTAAAATCTGTTTTTTACCTCTATATATTAAGTTTTGAATCCCCTTGACACAACCTAAAAGTGGAGCTTAGTGATCAAGGGGGTTCAAAACCTTTGTAAGGTCATTGGTTCAATTCCCACTAGCTATCAAAACCTTTGTAAGGTCATCTGTTCAATTCCCGCTAGCTACAATCTTTTTTAACTTTTTTTCTTTTTGAACATCCTGCCTCCGCCAGGCTTCTTTAGGTGTAGTAATTACTAGGGCCATTGAATTAAAATGATGAATTACTTCAATAACAATAATTTTAACATAGTATCTTTTCTACAAAAAAAAATAATTTACTGCAAATTTTAGAGACTTCCAAACAGGGGACAAAGAAGTATTTATTGGAAGGAAAACTTACTGCAAATCACACTGGCTTTCTTGTACTTCCTTTTCCTCTTATTATAACCTTTGACTATTGAAGATGAGGTAGCTGCTACTTGTTGTGGGAGAATTCTTGGAGCTAAACTTGATCTTGTTCCCACCATGTTTCTTCTTTTTCTTCAAATTGAGAAAAAGTTGCAGGTGGTGGCTGGAGAAAAAGTTTTGTATACCAATTAAGACAAGATATATAGTAACTCAGAAAGTTTTATGAGAATTAAGAAATGGCACACAATTTGAGTTTTATGTACAATTCCTCAGATGTACAATTCTTGGACCTTTTCATGCATGGGAATGGGAAGTACAAAGAACAAAAGGACAACAGAATGAAAAGGTAAAAGAAGGTGGTGGCATGACAAATTTTAGGTACTAAAAAAGCCTATAATTAAAGGAAATATTTTATGCAATTTATCTCAGTCACTGTAAAATATTCCTATTTCGAAGTGTGCGAGGTCGAGAATTAGGGCGGAAGGTTAGTAAGGATGTCGACTGTTTCCCTTTTTCTTTTCCAGGCCGGTAGCATGAATATTAGCACGGTATCTCTTTATTCTTGGATTGTTGGTACTACCTATTGTTTGAGTACTTTCTTTCTCTTCGGTTTTCTTAATATCTTTGCTATTGTTATCACTTGTTGTCGCTGCTTCTTTTTCATCTTGTCTTAGTCGAGGGTCTATTGGAAACAATCTCATTGCCCTCCTAAGGTAGGGGTAAGGTCTGCATACACACTATCTTCCCCAGACCCTAATGTGGGAGCTCGTTGTGTTTGTTATTGTTGTTGTTGAAGTGTCCCGTATAGTTGAATTAATTATAGTATATTATTTTGTGATATTTGAGCCGAGGATCTACCGAAAACAACCTCTCTACGGGGAAGGTTTACGTACACTCTATCCTCCCCAGACCCCACTTGTTGGACTATACTGATATGTTGTTGTATTTTGTAATATTTGTTTTTGATAAGTATTTCAAAGTTTTGGTATAAACATGGCAACCCCATGGGAATCATTCTTATGTAATTATGGTTGTTAATGAATGAAAACTTCGTCTTTCTATAAATAAAAATAATAATAAACTAGAAAAATATATGTGCAAATGCACATGTTTTAAAATAAGAAAAGGCAGAAGGATTATTAGAGACATTAATTTTGTCTGGTGTACAAGTTTTACGAACCATTTCTTGGTTCTATCTCTATTTTCTTTTTATTTCACTTAATTAATTATGCAGAGAAATCAAGATATAGAATTTTTTTATATGAAAGGAAATGAAGGATAATCTTTTAACAAATTATTATCATTTATACGATCTTTCAATCCTCCTTTTTCTTCTCACTACGATTTATGCACCATAGTTTTTGTTTATTGTGTTATGTAACAATTTTTCCTCATTCATTTATTGAGAGAATAGTTTAATTTATAATTGATAATTAAACTGCATGAGCAATTAAATAGTTAATATCACTCCCTTGTTGAAAAGAAAATATTACACCTAGGATATATTAGACATTTCTTACACGACAAACGAAAGAACTAACGTGGCCATCAAACAATAAAAGTTTATTTTTACACCAATCTGAATACATAACACATGTTTTCACACTTTTATCGCTAAACCATAGTTAAGTGATACATATTTTCGCCTTACTTAATGCTTAACCTTTAGTATGATTTGATGTGAACACAGTGTCTATAATCTATGTTGTGCGGACACTCCAAAATATTGTAGCACCTGTGTTGGTTCCTCGAAAAATACATTACTTTCGGAGCGCACCCAACAATATTTTCGAAGTATCCGAACAACATAGCCGATAAGTATTTAAGTGAGGAGAAAAACTCAAAAATTGAGAATCAATTGAATAAATAAAATAGAAGGAAAAGAGTATCTACACATAATCAAGTATTTTGTACAAAAATGAAGGGAGACAAGCTATCATAATGTTCTCTCCTACGAGCTGCTCGTCTGTAAGGTTTCCTATTTTTCCAAAACAAGTGTTCAATGTTACTACAACTTCTTGATACATCCATAGCTACCACTCTCTCCCATTTGTGTTTTCTTGATTTCCTTCTTCCTTCTCTGTGTCGCGGCGAAGGCGTTTGAGGTACCTCGTGTTTGCCAGCAACAACCTTCTCTTCGCCGCTTGTTGATATTGATGCAAAATCCTCTCCTTCCACGCAACATGCAGGGCAGATGTAGATCTTCGGCAGTGAGGATAACTTGATACAATCAAAATGATACCATTCATCGCATTTATCACAAGCGATCATTGGTCTCTGATCGTAGGGTCTCCGACAAATGCAATAAAGCATACTTCGATCTCTTAGCAACTTAAGCTCCTTTTCACACGATACAGGTAAAGTTTCACCCTCGGTAATGAGCTCAAAGACCTTTTCCAATCCAAGCGCGCCCCCATCTGTTGAAACTTTCTTTGCTATATCAGCCCACTGCAGACCTATGTGCTTCGCTTCTGCCAGCCTCTGTCTAAAATAATCTTCTGAAGGAATGCCGACAGCTAGTCCCTCCTTTAAATGCCGTTGAAGCACTTGAATCGAGGGTTTTTGAGAACAGTCTAATAATCTCTGAGCTCTGATTTTCCAAGAAGTTCTTGCTAATGCCAACTCAAGTTTGCTGTTTGCCTCACAATCATATGCACCAACAATATGTACGGCTTTCAAAGCAACACAAAACTTTTTAGCAATAACGCTGAGGTCTTTATCTGGATAAGCTAAAACAAACTCGACAATCTCTTCTATCCGAGCTTTGAAATCAAGAGCTTTTTGAGCGATTTGCTGAAGTACAGCTCTTTCCCGAATCCATAAACATAGATCTTCAGCATCTGATAAGAGCTCAACGAGTTTGTACAACTTGAGATTCTTCCGTCCAATATTCAGAGGATCACTTCCATTTCTTGATATTTTTCCACTGTTCATAAAATGACAATAAGGGCAAAGAAAAACTTTTGAATCATTGGCATCCCCTGTTGACAATCCAATGCATTGCAAGTGGAAGCAGTCCTTGCAAGTAGAACACGTCAAAAGCTTCTGGTTCGTATCATCAAGTGAGCAACATATACATGAAGCCCTTGCATTGGAGTGATTAGATTTCTCACAAATACTGATTGATCTCTCAAGTGAGTTTTCAGTCTGTAGAAGCGCACTAAGCAAGTCAGTGTCTCCAACTGAAGGCTGTAAGACTCCCACACAACGGCACTTCCACTCCACTATCCTGTGAACCTCAGTGAAAATCATGTCTAGTTCTGTGCAACTGAAGGCATCCTTACTCCCTTGTTCCTGAACGTGTTCGAAACAACAGACATTAAGTAACCATAACAAGTCGATGAATATCACATGTAAATACGACTAAATGGCATGAGAAGATGCGTGCTAAAGCTTCAAAGTATAAAACCATGCATATGACCCTATATTAATTAGTTAGTGACGTAAAGAGTAACTTTCAGGCCATTTCCATGAATGAAAATTCCCAAATGTGGACAATAAGCCAGATGATAATCACCGAGTCACATCCACGAGAACTTTCTCACTATCATATTTCATAAAGTTTCTCAACTAGTGCTTTTCTGTGTTTCTTTGCACTTCCTCAGTTTCCATAAATCGTAGTAGGATGAAATTTTCCAGACAAAGTGTCCTGCCGAATCAATCTCCTAAGGTTAATTGACAGCACGAATTTGAATCAGAAGTGAGAAAACAATGACTCCAGTTCAAACGGGTTTTGAGGGAAAGAGAAGGAGGGTTTAGACTGCTGTTACAATATGAGCCACCTGAGAAAAAAGTACTATAAAACCTTTTACTTATCAATGTAAAGTAGGTTAGCCCTCCATTTGTAGAACAGTGCCTTTCCTGCTCTCATTTAAGAAATTTCAATTTACAAAGTTAACTCTTTATAAGAAGTTCCAAAGAGATCAGTGATGAAATTCTCGAAAGATGCAACATTAAACTAATTTTCCATCTTCTAGAATAATAAAAACTCAAAATGGAAATGCAATGCAAAAAAGATACCCCAATAACAAACTTCCCAAAGAAATAAAAGCTACAACTTGTAGGAAGGAAGAAAACACAGCAAACCAAATATATTACCTTAAGCTGCAGCAATAGATCCCACGATCGATCCCTAAAGTTGAGGGCGAAAAATAAATGCACCTGATCCAGCCATGAGCTGCCAAAATTAAATTGTAAGTGATACAAACTAATAAAAAAATTGCCGAAAAGCAAAAAATAGAAAATAGATATGGCAATGTGACTGCCAGAAAGTTTTCAGATGTGTGCATGTCAAATAATTACTACCAGACATAATTTCATCTTATTACTTTGCAACTTCCCCTTCACGATTATCTTCCCAATTAACCTTTCAATCCCTTGTCATTGCTTTCTATTACTTGACTTCTTCCTATAGTTGCTTTTAAGGCAGGGTACAAGAGGGTTTGTATAGGGATAATAGTGCAGTTGAATCATGCCAAATTCTACCAACACAATGACCTTTCAGTAGAGGCAAGACAATTGTAATAACTATTGTCATTACAATTCTTAAATGGCAGAATACATAAACGGCCCCTTTAAGTTGTCCTCAACGATCAGACAAACACCTCAAGTGACCTCTTTTCCATTTTGACACTTCAAGTGCCTATTAAGCGTATCAAGTAAATACCTGAGTGCAACAGACTATGTGAGTGAATTACACTTTGGCAAATAAATCAATTAAAAATGACATATATAATTTATAATAAAAACTTGACACATGTAATTTAAAAAAACATTCAAAGAAAAATAACCCTTTTTCTCACCCATCTTCTTCGTTGTTTCAAAGAGAAAATTTTATTTTCCATTATCATAGTCTTGCAGTAAGAGAGAACCCTCTCTCACCCTCGCTTCGCAAGGAACATAAACTCCAGCCACCGTTGAATATTTAGAGTACAATCCAAAGAAAGACGGATTACTAAAATTTCCAATTTCCCTAGAGGATAGCACAGTAAGAAGAAGGTTTAACATCCCCATCGTCGCCGGATTCGCCGACAAATTTGACACCAGGCCAATTCTTGCACTGGCAGTGTTTGGCCTTCTGGGATTCGGTTGGTGATATTCAGCCATCTTGTTCTTACAAAAGCAACTCATAGGGGTCGGCGATAAATCGAATAGTCACTGGAAAAGTTTTCCGGCGCAGTTTCCGGTGAAG
Source organism: Nicotiana undulata (assembly GCA_005239495.1). Taxonomy (NCBI): domain Eukaryota; kingdom Viridiplantae; phylum Streptophyta; class Magnoliopsida; order Solanales; family Solanaceae; genus Nicotiana; species Nicotiana undulata. The sequence continues at coordinate 156,278 of ML295846.1, read as the reverse complement.
GAAGGAACTTCTTTTTTCATTTTTTTTATAACCTATAAAGAGAAAAAAAATGAAGAACGGATAGTAACAAAACTAGGAAAACCAGACACAAACAAAGCCGCAGAGTTTAGATGCGGTGCTTCGCCGGAATGGTGCTACCATGGCGAACACCGGAGTTATGCCAGAACTCGAACGAAGGTTACCGAAACTTGTTTTATCAAGGTTCACATTGAATTTTGGGTAAAAAGGGTCTGGTATTATACAATGATAATATAGCGTGGGACCCACTTACAAATTTTATTTCAATTCTAAAAACAAGAAAGAAGAAGTCCGATGAAAAACCCACGCGCCCAAATGTAACTAAAATACACGTAACTTGCCATGTCATCGTGAAGTGTCTACGAGATGCACTTAATAGGCACTAGAAGTGTCAAAATGCTAAAGGGGTCACTTGAAGTGTTTGTTTGATAGTTGAGGACGACTTAAAGGGGCGGTTTATGTATTTCGCCTTCTTAAATCAAAAATACCAACAGTAACTTCAGAAGAAACAGTGAAAATTGTGGGAAGAATGTAGAGATTAGTATGGAACAAGCTACAGTCTTTCAAAGAGAGTGATAGGTTCTCAAAGCTACCTTGACATTACATGCGTTCACCAGAAGAACCAAGAAAAGAAACTGAAGAAACATAAAGAATATAAGATATTTGACCTATCATATGAGATGGTCTCAAAATAGCATAACGAAAATTTAGGTTTCTAGAATTCCACACTTCTGATAATAACATATTGCTGAAGAAGCTATTATTGGACATCATGCAAATGTGACAAGAAGTGGATACACGCCACATACACGCGTAAAAGGAAATTCTGCATCAAGTGCGGAACTTACATGTGTTTCTCAATAGCCGTCTGAAGCTGACTGATCATTGCAGGAGACGAGACATGAATGTTCTGCAGCTTGAACAGAACAAACATACAGTATAAAATCCACACACGTAAAGACGCAACTACGAGAAGTTCAGATGATAGTAACATCAAAATACCTACCCCAACAAAGGCTATAGAAGATGGATGAAAAGTACCTGATACTGCCTGAGAACTTCTTCAGCATCACTTAAATTGGATCTTCTACGCGCAGATTGAATGGAGACTTCCAAAGCTCTCTTAAGCCAATTTACCCAATCAATTAAGGCACTACACAAACTGCAAGTGGTATACACCATAGGAAGGTGGCTTGCAATTTCCACATTTGTCTCTACTTCCTACAGCAATATTAACAAATAGACGTAAGAGCATGCAACCATCATTCTGGGAGGTACAGACAAGCCGCAAAAAGTGTCTCAATCCATGTAGCACAATAAAAGCAACAAAGCCACAACACAGGGAGGTAAGACAAACAATAGAACTAAAAGGCTTACTTGTGGACACACAAAACCAAAATTTCTATGCAATTGCAAAGGGAAAAAAAGGCCTGATATGCCAAATTTGGGGCTAAAGCAGGAAAACCAGCTGAAAACCCAAAAAAGAAGAAAGAACAGTGCCAGGGTCCTACCAACACAGAAGTTGGCAAACATATGAAGAAGAGAAGGAGGAAGAAGGGTGTTGGGTGTCATGCGCAGTCACACTAGTGATATCCTCGAACAAGGAGTCATTTTATTAAGTGACCATCTTCAGGTCAGCAACACCATATTCTGTTTACATTTTGCCATTATACACCAGGTATGGTGCTGCAACTATACTACCACCTGTAGTTCCAAATGAAGCGAATAGATATACCATGTACCTATGCAAAATGGCTATAAGAGAATTGTGCTCCAACTGAATAACCATCAATAATTAAATTCTCACTGTTGACGACAGACTAAAAGGTATTAGAGCTTCTGATCCTTAAATACAGACAACACCAGAGGCAGGAAACAGGACCAGAAACAATAATTTACAATAGCTACCAAAAGAAGCCAAAGCAAACGGTTAACCTAACATCTATTTACCCAAATAACAAGGAGTGCACTAATTCACAGCCACATTGAGAAGAAGCGGAAACAACATATCAATGTCCAGACCGTCTCTCTTTACGTGGAAAAGAAGACTGACATATGTGACAATAATTACCTCAAGTGTTGGAATTGCATTAGCAAAAGACAGAGCCTTAAAGCACCAACAAAGTGTATAACAAGCATCTTGAAGTTTTGAAACCAAATCAAACTTGAAACCAAGACCTTGACCTGCTTCTGCAACCGAGTTTATGGCTTGTATTTGCTTTTCCATTTTGCCATGTCTGGTCAATATTTCATCATCTATATTTTCGACATTCAACAGACACTCTGTATCATACAACACAGAGCACGCATCCTGCTCCCACCTGGTGCAAGTATCAAGCAATGTTTGAATCATCACTTGTTCTCTCAAAGATAGCTTCAAAAGCTTAGAGTCTGATACCAATTCCTGCAAAAATTACAACAAAGGATGTAAGAGTTTCGTTATATTTCACAAGTGCAGAGTTTGCAAATGATTAACCTTCAAAGTCTCTACTTCAAGAGAAGGACTTGAACCAAGTGCCATGGAGTCACGTGATAAAAAGGGCTGTGACCTAGATAACCAAGACTTCGCAATCGATACCGCATCCTTGACTTCATCAAGAGAAGGAAGAATCACAAATATCTCCTCGGAAGCCCTAAATATTTTGCCAAATTTAAATAATACTCAGGAAGAATATAAATACACAAACACAGAAGCAAGAAATATGAAGCAATAACAAAATCCGGGAACGAGGCAACACCTTATAACATCCTCAAATTCAGATATTTGTTCCTTGCTTACAAGGGCGCGCCTGGCACTTTCCTCCCATGCTACAGCATTCGCTTTTACCTCAGAAACATCAACAAACAACTTCTCTTTCTCAATCTGCAATCTGGAGATATATTCACATGTCAGATGAGATGATCAATAGGTTTTTAAAGATACATCATTATTAGTAAAGCGAAAATTGTAATAATACATGCTAGCCTCCATCAACAGCTGCTCAATATAATCCATGGACATTTTGCAACGAAGTGCCTGCAAGAAAGAATTTAAGAAAATTCAGATAGAGGAGTGAACTAAAGATTTACGAGTACCGAAATATTGCAATGAATGATGAATTACTTTAGACAGCGAGTGATTAGATGTCAAAGCAGACATGAACCATAAAAAGAATCAGATAGCCAAGAAAGAAAAATGAAAAATGGATAGCACATAATAAGAACATTGAAAATGCAACTTAACGATCGGCAGAAAGTGATAGGAGAAGAATGACACTCTAGTTACCTTCAGAGCTTTTACCCTACAACCAGCCTTCTTTAGCTCAACATCCAAACAAGGCAGCTCCTCCACTATGTCAGAAACGTGAGAAATATTATAGCTATTTGCATTACAGCAGTACTACTAAACAAAAGATTGAATGAGATCTCCAAACCTTTAACTCTAAGCAACAACGCATCGTTTATAAGGCAAGTTAACTCGTTAACTACAGTTTCTTGATCCTCCCTTTCGCTGATGCTCAATAGAGCATGATTAGCACGCGCTACCCAAGACACAGCATCTTTATGATATTGTCTCAGAAGTTCAAGCTCTGGAATATTAACCGCAAAACCATCCCATTTGCTCAGAAGCAATTCAAGTTCCTGTATAACATAAAACGTGGCATTTACGCGAAGTTCTACTTCCATCAACACTTTTCACGAAGATATGATAAGGTAGGAACAACCTCGAGACCAAGAGAACATTTCAACATCTCACGGCATTGAGATTGACAAGATTCAACTTGTCTAATTAAATCTAGGAGCATTTCACCTTCAGGAAGTTGCACTTGAAGGCTTAAACTCTGAGAATGAGAAAAAGACGTAATAGGATCACAAAAAAATAATCCCAAAAAATGACAGCATCACAGAAAGCAAAGATCAGCAAATCACCTCCTTCTCTAATTTGTAGACAATATCTGCCTCAACTCTACCAGAAGTCTCAGATACACATTTCCTTACTCTTTCAGCCCAAGCCTGAAGAACCTCAATATGTAAGATTATAAAGTAGAACCCAATCTAATTTTGAATATTGAGGCATTAAGCAGTTTCCAATATTCACTGACAAGCAGTTATTATCTTTTTCCTAACATGAGATCTTATAATTTCTCCAGTGGTAAGCAGTTTCTAATATTTCCACAGAGAATAACAAAGACCATGAGTCAAAGAAAAAGAAGAAATTGTAAGTGCTGGCAGGAATCTGAGGAAAAGTAACTGTGACCAGTTGAACAAAAAGGACGATCATAACTATCCTGATCCGCTTTTTTAAAGTCAATTGCATTTAAAATGAGAGAAAAGGCTTCAGAAACTTCATTATATTCGTAGATGCCCCAGCAAAAACAAACAGGACTTTTTTTGGGATAAGAACCAAACTTCAGGGGTTTTGTCTTCTTTTTTATATATTATTATTATTCTTGTATCTAAAATATTTGGGAAAAAAGGGTTGTTTCTTCTATTTTCTATCTCTTCTCCTAATCTTCTTTACTTCCTTTAATTTGACTCGATGTTTTCTCTCAAGGAGACACAACGAGACATTACAATGTACCAATGTTACTAAAACATAAATATTGGCAACGTCAGCCTGGTAACCTTTCCTAAACAGTGTATAAGACAGAAAACTTAAAAAATAAGAAGGTATACCTTAACTGACGACAGCTTGTTCAACAATTCTTCACTTTCTTTGATGTAGATGGGGCAATTTACAATCTTGGAATACAAGGCCTCCAAATCAGATACCTGAAAAGGCAATGAGGAAATAATTAACAAACATAAGAGCAGAGTGAGCACCACCTTTCAGAATGAGCAACACTTCCTAACCTCAAAGGAAAGAAGAAGAAACATTTCCAGACGATCAAAGAACGTAAAGACTATGAAATGACCTTTTTTTCATTTTTTATTTTTTTATTTTTTTATTTTTTTTATTTTTTTGGGGAGGGGGGGATATGCAATTGTGAAGAATCGGACCTCGGGCCTAGCTTAACCCTAAAAAGCTAGCTTATATAAGGAGACCCATTCCCTCAACCACTGTGGGGCTTAACAACTGTATTAGCCACAAATTTCATAGCAAAAGCCTGAAATTATACCCTAAACTAAGCTACTATTCTCAAAGAACAGCATTAACACCTGTCAAACTGCTCGATAATGCGGCAGAAACATAAACTAACAACTATATGGGATACCATAGATTCATAGAAGATCAAACCACACTAATATGCACTTAGACAACTATCAACGAAATGAATGAACTGGCTTACAAGAATATTTGAGCATGATGAAAGAACAGAATCAATCTCCAGAGACAGCTGGCTCGCTTCTTTCTGGAGATCCTGTACACGAAGCATACTCGGATGGTCAGAATCAGTACAAAATTTAAGTGCAGAATAAAAGAGGTAAAATCAGAAACAAAATGCATTTCACCTTCAATCTGAGATGTGCAGGTTCATTACAGGGTACGGGGTTTAAACTGAGCAAACTGTTAACAACTTCCATTTGCACCTTCACTACATCACTACTGCGATCAGACATCCAAGATTTTACTTTAGATAGACAATCCCTGACATTTTGGGCCCAACTCTGAGCTTCAATCAACTTCTTCACCAACTCTCTTACCTAAACCCCATTTGACAGATACTTAGTCGAAGAGAGTAATAAAAAAGACTTAGGAGTTACAGAAAATGATATGGCTGAAATCTCACTGGATCCATTTCATGACCAGCCCACATAAACTGTTCAGCTTCCTTTATTGCACGACGATAAGCATCTGAAGAATAAGGATCCTGGAAAAGCTTACTGAACTTCGTCAGCCATTCTTCAGCAAGCTGCACGTGTGTGATACAGCCACCTTTTACCTACATTTTGGCCATTGATTGGAGCCAATAACAGTTAGAAGCTACTACTTTATGTTTTCAAGAGCCACATATTAACAAAAACTATTTTTTATCTTCAGCATATATAACACATTGTATCACAAATCTGAAAGAAAAAGACTGCAGATGTCACATCTTAAAGTATCAACTGACTCAGAAAATGTGAACAGCATACCAGGTATCAACCTATAAAGACTAGAAACTTCCCAAACAAAGCTGAAAAGGTTCAGAAGAATATATCCAAAGACCATTAGTATCATTCAGATGGTTAAGCTTCTTGAGCACTGTTTTTTTTCTTTTGATAGGTAAGGGATATCTTGAGCACCAGCATCATTGAGATAGTTAAGCCTTTTGACTGACAAGTCATAGGATAGGGTGTGCAATAGCGAGAATATTAGACATGGGTAAAGGAAAGTGAGAAAGAGGAAATTTAAGGAATTTCTTACAGTGTTTGACACAAAGTTGTGAACTCTCCAAAGATATTGTATACAATGAACAGATCATGACAATCTATTAGTGTTAACATTCATAATCAAAGCACAAATGTTATTTTTTTATAAAGAAAACACAAATGATTAAAGCACTGGTAAAGAATCACCGGACTTGTTCTTCCATCTCCTAGTGAATATCGATACAAAGGAATATGTGTGTGTTCTACTTCCTTTAAATAATGCCAAGTAACAGAAGGTAAGCAACAACCTCTGTTCCCCCACCCCACCTCTTTGGACAAATGCTGATTATTAAGGATCTGCTGAAAACTTGGTTATAGAAATCTCTTCTTGAATAGTTAGACGGGAATCTGCCGGTAATTAGAAAAGCTAGCAACGAAATGCAGAACACCGTAAGGATCCCAAGAGAGGATCCAAATAGCAACTTTTAATCCTCACTACGCCCAAAAACAAGGGAACAAGCTGGAATCCCTTGGAGCATCAAAGGGAATAAGAAAAGCAAGGCACTTGACCAAAAAATCTTGTATTGAATGGAAGTGATGATCAGAACCTTTTTTGACAAAGCAGGTACATTGTTGGAAGACAGAGGTTGCTTTCTGAAGTTTTTTGCAGCCTCTTCATGATTATCCTTATCAGTAATAAGCACCAAATCATTCAATTCAGCCAGCGTATGACGATAAAGGAGTCGACGCTTTTGTGGCTTACATTCACACAAATGTTCCCAGTGCTACAAGCAAAACTCATGGTTAGTCAAGAAAACAGAATCAACAACCAAAATTGATGTCAAAGAAAATAACACACTATGACCAAGTATGGTATAAGTGCTCAAAAATTACACGCAATGCCGATGGCAGTACTGTAGAGCATTCAGCAATGTAATGTAATCACTACACCCCCCCCCCCCCCAAAAAAAAAACATCTCAAAAACAAAAAGAAGAACTAAATAATTCACCTTAGGCTCTGGAATTGATAAATCAAAACTTAAGCGAGATGATGGGAAAGTCCTATCTGTTTTCATAGTAGAACTTTGGAACTCTATATTGTGTTAGTTTACATTCAAAATATATTAATAATGGAGGTCAGTGTTATATATTAAAGAACAATGCTGAGAATGTCCTGGCCTCCTAGATGCTAGAATAAACAACCTTCAAGGAAAAGATGATTTTATGCTTCACAAACAATACTTACCTCAAGACAAACAAAAGATGATGGTGCACAGCTGCATGCTACAGCAGAAAGATACAAATATTGCTGGCATATGATGCACGTAGGATCCTTCAAAGAAGATAAGGTGAAATTTGTCAAATACACTTCAGAACACACTCATAGTCAAAAATTCAAGAAGCAACATCAAAGTTAAAGTACCTCCTCCGTGCCCACATATTCAGGCTTCAGACGAGGCGGCATGGCAGAAGAATTAACAAGGCCATTTTTCCAAAGCCGCTCTCTCCAAGACTTTTCTCTAGAATAGACCCTAGCCAGTTCTGTTTTTAAGTAAGGTGCTGCCTTGCTGTCAAATTCGCTCTGCAAGGTGATGAAAATTGTTAAATTGGCATGACTAAATTTAAAGATAAATAGAAGCATGGAAAAGTTATCTAAAAAAATACTAAGCAATGAAAGTATGACAACAATAGTTCTTCGGAAGAAGCATCAATTAGCACAAGTTTGGTCGAAAACTTAGAAAATATCGTAGGCAGCTGAAGCAATCCAACAGCTACTTCAAAATATTTAGTGCACCAGAGAGTAATCCCACCACAGAAAGCATGTAAAAAGCCAGCATTTACATCCATGGGCAAAGAACGAATAAATATAGCATTGTCCACAGCAGGCCATGGAAAATGGCGAATAGGACTAGGATACAGACCCTGGCTACTGCACAGAGCAGCTCTTCATGAGACAAAACAGCAGGTTTGCGATAAAGTTGGTAAAGATCTGCTCCAAATCCACCATGAGGTAACCAGTCGGCAGGGGCAAAATTGACAGCCTCAGCACAATTTAAGCCTGCAATTCCAAGATGCAGGTAAGACTACAGGAGAGAGCTGCATAATGCATGACTAGCATTTGACTAAGAATGAACTCTTCGAACTTCTTGCAAATCAAAGATAAAATAGCAAAAATTCATGGCTCACCGAAGTTGAAGCCTCCATGATACGATCTGGGAAAGGTAATAATGAAGTCCCCAGGCTCCTGCCACAAAGTAAACACAAGCCACATAATGAGAAGTGGAAAAGGAGAAAAGCTTTAAAATTGGGTTCCTCTCTACACTGGAAAGTCTGTCATGAAGGGGATAGCAAGTACTGTTAAGGGGATATTGCTCATTGAGTTACAACTTGCTACTAAGTTAATATATATATATATATATATATATATATATATATGTATAAAATTTTGTTGATTATCTTTGATCATTTGATTGCGATTTCTTCAGAATTATTATTATTTCTATACAGTATGCTCCATTGTCAGAAATCCTCAATCCTACTTTGCTTAGTATTAGGACTTTAAGTTTTCTCCACATTTTTGTCGATAACCGAGAAGTCCCTAAGGGCCAATGTCGAACGGTTCCAAACTTGAAGCATAACGGGCCCGCCCCTCTACCCTTCTCCACTTAAATCCAATACCATGCTTTTGTCTATAGCAAGGTTCGAACTCGTGACGTGCGCCTAACCATACATCACACCTGGTGCTCTTACCACTAGACTAAAGCTCTAGGGGCACATTTCTCCCCCATATTAGTACTATAGAAGGGTAACGGAAAAAGCCTCGTGTTATGTAAATTCTTCAAATAACTTATGGTCCCAAATGTATGACCATGGTAAAGAATTAGGCCCCTGCAATAGATCAATTTTTTTTTAAAAGGTAACATATTTGTATTAAGTATAAAAGTGATTACACTAAATTAGTGTAATCATCCAATAATTACAATGAGAGTACCAGTTGGGAGATCTACTCCAGCCAAGTTCACAATTGATCTAAAACATCAAAAATACATTCACTCTCCTCTAGATACTCCTGCTTACACCAAAAATGAAAAAGCATTAAGCAGCTCATCTTCAACTTTTGTATTGAGCTATGGTTGTCTTCGAAACATGGTTCTTTTCTTTCCATATTGTCCACCATATGCAAGCCGGGCCAATCATCCATCTCTCCTTCTGACTGGACTGTACCCCATCTCTTTTCCAACTATTTAGGACATCTTTGATTCTCCCCGGCATAACCCACCGGATTCCTCTCAGGTTGATGAATATCTTCCACAGTTGATCGGTAATTCTGCAGTGTAAAAAGAGATGGTTGACTGTCTCCTCCGGAGCTTCGCATAAATGACACCTGGAACCCAATTGATATCCTCTCTTGCAAAGGTTATCTTGTGTTAGGACCGCTTCTCTCTAATAGCCAAGTAAAACATGTCACTTTGTATGGAATTTTAACTTTCCATATCATCTTCCATGGCCAACATCCAATTTGATTATTCGATTGATTGAACTCTTTATAAGCAGATTTGACAGAAAACTTGCCATCTTTCCCCCCTTGCCAGAACATCTTGTCCTCAGAACTCGAAGTTCCTTTGAATTGTTCTAAGGTACTATAGAATTCTGTCAGCCTTTGTACTTCCCAATCATATAGGAGTCTTCTGAAAGTTAGATTCCACCCTTGACCAGTCCACAGTTCTCCAACCTGTGAGCCTTGTTGTTGGTTCAAATTGTAAATGTCTGGAAATAGCTGCTTCAGAGTACTCTCCCCAAGCCAATTGTCTTCCCAAAAAGAAATTTTCATACCATTACCCACTTTGAGGCTGGACCTATTGCTGAATTTTGGCCATAGATTCCTAATAGATCTCCACAGGCTAACCCCATAAGGGCTATTCACAGGTTTGGTTGTCCAGCTGCCTTCCTTCCCGTACCTTACTTCAATTACATTTTTCCACAAAGAATGTTCTGCTGTTGCAAACCTCCATAGCCACTTCATCATCAGACCTTGGTTTTGAATCTTCAGATTTCTTATCCCTAGCCCTCCTTCCTTCTTGCTTGTTGTAAGGACATCCCATCTGACCAGATGGATTTTGTTCTTCTCACTAGCACCTTGCCATAAGAAATCTCTTCTCAGGGCATCAAGTCTCTTAACTACACTTGCAGGCATAGGAAATAGAGACATCGTGTAAGTTGGCATTGCATCCAGTACACTGTTAACTAGTGTAAGTCTTCCTCCGAGGCTCTTCCAATTGACTAATTTCTTTTCACACTTCTCCACTATATCATTCCAGATCCCTTTAGATTTGCTTTAGCTCCAAGAGGCATCCCAAGGTAAATTGTTGGCAAGGCTCCAACACTACCTCCCAAAATATGCACCAAACTATGAATCTCCATTACTTCATTAATTGGATAGATGAAACTCTTATTCCAGTTAATGTGTAATCCAGAAATAGCTTCAAAAAAAATGAAAATCACTCTCAAAAGGAGAACTTGGTCTCTATCAGCATCACAAAACACCAGAGTATCATTTGCATATTGCAAATGAGTAACCTCGAAAGACCCTGGGACCCTATACTTTACCCTGAAACCCCTGATCCAGTTACTGCCTTTGGCAGATTTAAGCAGGTTGTTCAAGCATTCCATTGCCAAAATAAATAGAAAAGGGGATATAGGGTCCCCTTGCCTTAGACCTCGTTGTGAAGAGAAAAAACCAGTCGGATAACCATTTATTAGAATAGAGAATTTGACAGTGCTGATGCAGAACTTTACCCACCTAATCCATCTCTCATCAAAGCCCATCTTTCTTAAGACTCCCAGCAAGAATTCCCAATTCAGATGATCATAAGCTTTTTCTATGTCTAGCTTACACAAAATGCCAGGCTCTTTGGTCTTCATTCTAACATCAACACACTCATTTGCAATAAGGATAGCATCCATGATTTGCCTGCCTTTGACGAAAGCCATTTGTTGAGTGTCCACCAGCTTGCCAATGACTTTTTTGATTCTTTCTGCCATGATCTTTGCAATTATTTTATAGAAGCTTCCTATCAGGAAGATGGGCCTGAAGTCATTAAGTTCTTTAGCTCCTACCTTCTTTGGAATCAAAGCCACCAAGGTAGCATTGAAGCTCTTTCCAAAAGTCTCATTTGCGTGGAAATTTTGGAATCACATCTGAGCCTATTACTTCCCAGCATTGAGAATAGAAAGCCATGGTATATCCATCTGGACCCAGAGCTTTGTCCCCTGCACATGCTTTTACACTCCCAAATATCCTGAGGATCAAAAGGACTCAATAACATCTGATTATCATCTGTGTTGATGGTGGGACAGTTCCTTAGGTTGCAATATGGCCGCCACTCCTCTGTCTCTGTATATAGATTTTGATAGTAAGCAACTATCTCTCTTTTGATATCTTCAGAATTCTCCACAATTTCTCCGTTCACATGTAATTGAATGTTGTTGTATCTTTTGTGTGCATTGGCCGTTCTGTGAAAGAACTTGGTGTTTCTGTCCCCTTCTTTCAACCATAGAGCTCTGGACCTTTGCCTCCAAGCTATCTCCTCCTTCCTAGCATTTTCCTCAAATTCTGCCAGTAAGGTGTATTTTTTGTGCTTCTCTTCTTCATTTAGCATCCTCCTTTCTTGGGTCTCCTCCAGTTCAGCTAATTGGCCAAGTATATCCAGTTTTTGCATCTTCAAACTGCCTTGTAATGATTTGCTCCACTCTTTGAGTTTCTCCTTAAGGGCTTTCAGTTTGAAAGCTAGAATGTGATGTGGTCTACCTTCACAGGAGAAGGATTCCCACCAACCTTTGACTCTATCTTTAAAACCTTCAGTCAATAGTCACCAATTTTCGAATTTGAAGTAGGATTTAACTGGTTCCCAGTTACCACTTTGTAGCAACAGAGGAGAGTGATCTGATGTAACCCTGTGGAGTATAGACTGTTTGATCTTCCTAAACCCTATATCCCATTCCTTAGATACCAGGAACCTATCCAATCTAGCAGCACAGATATGATCAACCCCCTTCTTCCACATAAAACTGCCTCCCATCAATTGCAAGTCTACTAGCCCCATATCATTGATGAATTCAGAGAAGTCTGCCATTGATCTGGTGAAACTATTACAATTCTTCTTTTCTGACGGGTACCTAACAGTATTGAAATCCCCACATACTACCCAAGGCCCAGTGAATAAACCCCTCGCAGCACCAACCTCCCACCATACTGCTTCCATTTCCCTTCTATCGTTTGGGGCATAAATGCTGGATAAATGCCATTCAAAATCTTGGACTTTCCCATTGAATTTAACTGTAATGGAATACATCCCCACACTACTAGTTTCCCCTTCCCATACCCTACTATCCCACATAATTAAAATACCCCCTCTTGTCCTTGTTGTATGAGATCAAGTTAAGGCAGTCCCAAGGCTCACTTAAATCCAATACCATGCTTTTGTCTATAGCAAGGTTCGAACTCGTGACGTGCGCCTAACCATAATCACACCTGGTGCTCTTACCACTAGACTAAAGCTCTAGGGGCACATTTCTCCCCCATATTAGTACTATAGAAGGGTAACGGAAAAAGCCTCGTGTTATGTAAATTCTTCAAATAACTTCTGGACCCAAATGTATGACCATGGTAAAGAATTAGGCCCCTGCAATAGATCATTTAATTTGCATCCTTGTTGTATGAGATAAAGTTAAGGCAGTCCCAAGGCTCACGATAGCCTAATTCTAATGGGTTTGAGAGATAACATGTACCTTTGGTAATGATGCTTGGAGGCCAAATGACAAAATACAAATCTAAAAGAAGAGCAAAAGTGTGGAAGAATTTTAACAAATAACATGGAGGACGAAATAAAAGAGAACAATTTTCAAAGGATAATACCAAAAATTGTTCTGAAACATATATAAAACGTAATATGTAGTGAAGAAGTAAAGACAAAATGCCAGCTGTTTATCACCTACTTATTGCTCACCGTTTTTGCAATCCTCGGGTTCTATCAAACTAGAGATTCATACCAGTTGATTCCTAAAAGTGCTCCCTACCTTTGACATGTAGCCTTAGAAAAAGATATTTTTAAGTCAAACTCTTTTTCTGTGTTTTGTGTGATACCCTCATAAATCCTGATTTTCGATTGCATCTGTGGTGGGTGGCATAGGAGTGCTGACACACTTATTTTTTTATTTTGCTAATTTATATGTCATTTGGGCTACGGAAAGATAGAGCTTTAACAGTATCCTTCATCAATATCAGAACGCATGGAATGTGAATCAAATAGCCAGTAGTAGTTTAAAGGACCTCTTAAACACCAATATCCAACGACATACAACTGGCATAATCAATACTTCAGGCACCGGAAAAGAATTCCTGCCGAATCTTAGGGAGCATAAAATATCTTTATTCTATATTTTTGCCTCCAGTTTCAAGATTCAATAGAAGTACCATTTTCAATTGAATTGGAGAAAACTATTTTCCTAGTTTCTCAACTAAATCTTAAGCTAAAAAATCTATAGAAAGAAAATCCTCCTATCTCCTGGCCATATAATAGTTGAACATAAGTTTGGAAGCGAGAAAAAATTTGGCTCCACAAAACAGTAAAATTATTATGAAAAACTCCCTTTTTTTTCATTCTCAAGACAGTTTTTCCTTATTTCCATGCTCTTCTATTTACAAAGAAAAAGACGCAAATGCAGTATCATGACATCGTCCATGAATTTTGGGAGGAACTACCAGAAAACTACAAAGGAAAAAGATAGAGCACGACACAAAGAGAAAATCTAGTTATTAAGTCCTGCAACAAACCTGTAATACATTATAAACAGGAACCCCATTTTCTTGCAACACTCGTGGATTCAGCATGGTTACAAGCTGAAATAGCAGATCTGGTTGCGCATCAAACAGATCGGGAAGGCTGTTACGCATTACCTGCACATAATTTGCTAGTTACAGGACAGCAAGAAAAGGTCGAAATTTTGAAATTTATGAGGGAAAGCTACATGTAAAAACCATTTATAAACATTGATACAAGTTAATTGTCAACAGCAATCAAGTATTCCTTTATCACTTCTCAAACAGCTAAAATAGGAAAATAACTAGCATCAATGCAATGTATCAAGGAACATGGAAAAGGTAATGTCTATATGCCAAAACGTAATGAAAGAATATGCAACAGCACTTCTAACACTAACTAGACACTAACATAATACAGATAAGACACCACAACCAATGATATCCATGCCCCTAACGAATAGGTATTATTTACATCTTCCAAAGCACCTCCTGGTAAAGCCCTGAATATTGGTTACTCATGTTATTATATATAGCCATCGGTTACCTGTGGGGTTAGCAGCACTCTAGCTATGCTGTACATCTATCAAAGTTAACATGCCAGAATAACCGGTCATGAACTCATTCATTTATACATGGAAGTACAAGGTAAATAAGATTATGATTTACTTCTCATATGAGATGATTCAAATCAATAAAACTGAAGAACCAAACAGTATGAAGAACTGAAGAACCAAATAGTATGAAGAACAAGAATATTTCCCATGACCTTAAACTTGCCTCATTTCAGTTCAACCGTCTCCATAAAACCATTTTAAGACAAAGGACAAAGCTCACATTAAACTAAAATCTCATGAAAGCCAACATTCAAATATCAAGAACTTGGATCAACATGTATTTGCGTCAAATTTTATTCACAGTAAAAGAGATATGTAATTACTTTACTAGCCTACAATTTGTAAATACTCAAAAGCAAAAGATATGACACTAATGTAGGATAGGAAGTGTTCAGAATAACCTTCTCAAAAGCTTGGGCTTCATTTCCAGGAACACTATACCAACATTTCGGCTCTCCCCTGAAAGAATGCAAAAAGAACTAATTAACTGATAAATTTATCAAGATTCAATCAATGGCTATCAGGATACTGGTCATGCACAAAAAAAAAGACATCAAAACAATGATATCATGAGCTTAATCAACCTGATTGCAGAAAAGATATCAGCGGGAAATGTAAATGCACCAGTCCAAATGTGATACTATGATAACTGGAAGTGTTAAAAAGGGACAAACTAGATCTAAAATCGCATATCAAAGCAATCGGGAAAGGCCTACAACCTCTTGAAATCCGCATGGAGTTAGTTAGGTGTAGAACATAATGGAAACAATGTGTCCATACAGGAGATACCAACTAGTTAGAGACTAAGGTTTAGTCGTTGGTGATATCATTTAGTTGGTTATAGATTATATGCACGGTATGGATTACTGTGAGAAAGAACCCCTAGTATTAGAGACCTAATTTGTCCTAAGAGACGTGTGTTTTAAGAGGAACAAATGAAGCATAATGGTCATTGAGTTTTCACATAGCCGGACTCAACTATTTAGGGATTGAGGTGTAGTTGTAATCAAGCTTCAATAACCAATTAACTATGAAATGCATGGAGAGACAGAAGAGAAAAAGGAAGCTCCACTCAGTTGCTAGGAAGTGGTCACATCGCCACACATAAGCCACGGGTACTTCATGGTGCATGTTAGGCAATTGTAAAGGGCGTTCACTGATAAACATAACTTACTTATGAAGAAATAGTTAACAGAAAGGAGCAACGCTATATCCCTTGTTTCCCCTTTTCTCATACTTTATTCGGATTTAGAGGGTCTTCTTTTCTTTTCTTTTTTGTGGGGGGGTGGGGGGGGGGTGTTAGATTGGTTAGTGGGTGATGAAAAAAGGATATGAAGCCAATGGACATCTAAAAGATGCACCAACATTTTAAAGGAGTAATTTCGAATATGTGTTCTCCTTGGACAGATAGGCTAGGTCCAAGTAAAGGAGTAGACTATGCTTTTCATAATTTAGGGACAACCTAATCTGGGCAAAAAATGAGATAAGTTTCATGCCGTTAGGTACTACGAAACATTTCAGCAGAAGAGAAGTCAAAGAAGGATACGCTAAACAAGTGACGAAGCTACCGGCGAGCTAGCAACCTACGCAAGACCATTAAATCATATCAGCCAAAAACAGTTGAACGGGGCATAGTGAAAGTCCAACCTGTAGATTGTGAAAACCCAATAAACAACGCTACGTGGATTCTACAAAGTTAATTTGTAGATTTGCACATATTTACCAACATGCCAAATTTTTAACCTTATTAGGAAAGGCATGTCACATCACATTAGGCAATAATGCAAAGAAATTAATATCAAGATCAACTGTAATAAAGTATCTGCAAGAAGTTTCGTAGCAACGCAACTAAAATAACTTACATATCTTGTATTGCATACACATTTAAATAAGATGAAACTACTGGTCAGATAGAGGTCTCTGACATTTCTATGAGCAACTATAGGTTATTTAATAAATCGAACTTATTATTTAAAGTGGATCTTCTTCTTTTGTTTGTCTGGTATGATATTTATTCTTTTTACTATCATGGTGACTTTCAGCATAAATGAAAAAGAGCTTTTTGTATAAAGTATTAAAGTAACTAATTCTTTTAATATTATACAAGTCGTACACACAAAAAAAAAAAAGTAGAGAAAGAACACAATAATATGGTTCTCATCTAATCATCAAACTTGTCATATGGTAACTTATTTCATAGGAATAAAGGAAATGGACTTAAGATACGAATAATAACTGGCAGTCATACCAGTGAAGATAATTCATGGAGTAAAAGCAGTGGTCTTCAAAATGCCAGCAGAATGAAGAGAATAGCATTCCAATGTACAGCCAAGGCACCATAACACCAGCAATGCTATGATGTACAGCTCGAAGCATCGAACCTGGCAACTTTGGTAAGTTATTGAGATTCCATGGGCTAGCACTATATTCATCCCATGTACCTTGTTCAACTGATGATAGTTTTTCGTCGGATACACGTGGAAATCCACTACCATAGATGGAAGTATCCAAGTCACTGCCATACTTCACTTCAACCTCCCCAGCTGATCCCTCCACAATTTCCCAGAACTTCTTTTCTAATTCCACTTGTGAAATAGATGCGGAGCCAAACCATTTTTTCCTGGCACGATCAGCAATGCGCCTAAATGCGTCCAATGTTAAGTCTCTACCGGGTGCAAATCCGAAGCTATCCTTTTCAGAATTCAAGCATTGCAAGCAATACCAGTTCCCAGGTGGAATTTGTTTCAGAGGTGGTGATAAACAGTAAATATGCCACCCTTTATTGCACCGATCACAGAGAAGCATCACCTCCCCGTGCAATCCACTTTTGCACTGTTCACATATTTGGTCGTGTTCTTCCTCCTTCGTCTTACACGTTTCAGTTAGATCACACTCACTATTCTTTCTCCTTCTCTTAGAACTCGAGAATTGGGAGTCTGACTCCCTTTTTCTCTCACTTCCATTTCCTCTCCTGTAACTTTTATTCCTCATCTTATTTAACTTATTATAGTACTCTTCATAATCACACAAATGTTCCAGATACAACTGACATAATACATGCTTGGCGCACTCCGAAATCTTCCCAGCAGGCCGTACGAACCTAAAAACCTCGCCCCACTTCTTTTCCTTTGCTACTTTATCGTATCCTCCGAGCCGCTTGACGGAATTAAACAGCTTACACAAATTAAGCTCCTCCCCCTCAAACACAACACGTTTCTTCGCCGCCTTTTTCCCGCAATGCTCCTCTAGGAACCTATAGTACTCTAATTCAAAGGTCTTCGGATCGCAAGACGCACACCGAGCCTGTAACTGATGAATCGCTTGCGTTTTCGTCGGAAATGTGAAAGCATTCAAATCCAATGCAAAAGGGGGTTTCCAACTCTTAGGTGGGATGATCTTACAAATACCATATTTCTCAGCCTCTGGTCTGATCTTGTATATAAACTCTAAAGGGTCCTTAAATTCATCCTCAGTTGGATAATACACTGGCCCAGGTGGTATATTCAATAACCCAATTGGGGATGCACTTGTATTTTGCCCTAATTCTACAGCCCTAGGCCTCCCTCTCCCCATTATTAATGCAACTACTAACTATATCATCAAGATAATCAATACCCAACTACAAAATCTGCATGCAAGATTCATATAAACATTCAAAATATGTCTTGAATCACTATAAATTCAAGAATCTTGAAATTTAAAGGAACATTTAACTATTAAAAATGAAATCTGTAACGTACCTTTGTTGAATAATAAAGGACATACGAACCAAGGGTTAATAGATTCTTGTCCCTCAATATATGTCTGCAAACCTCTGTGTGTGTTTTGTGTTTTTAGATAGATATATCTCTTGTTTGGTTTTTAGTTGTAAAGAAAACGGTGTTTTTCGTTAGTCTTCTTTTAGCTTTTTTCTTTTTCTTTTTCCTTTTTTTCTTCCCTCTTTTTTTAAAGGTTAGTTCGTTTGCAGGTTTAATGAGAACTGAGATTTTATATTAAAAGGTCTCTAAATCAGAAAATTTACGACAATGTTAAGGAATCTCTTGGACTATAGGAATCTAAAGCGCGTGTGGTGTAACGCCATTTCAATGTCACTGACGTGATTTGATACTGATGGTGTTAAAATGTTATCTCACAAAATTAATAAATATAATGATATATACGTTTAATACATGTATTTTATATGTATACTTTAATTTTATGCACTAAAATTAAATTGATTAATTCGTTGTCATTGCACCATAGGAATAAGTATTTACCGTAAAGATAATAAGAGAAAAAGAGTAAGAAGCACGAGGTGCAATTTAGTTATTTATTTATTTGTAAATATACCGAACTAATTATGTTAATTTGCTAAACTAATAAACTAAACCAAACCATTATAACATTGATATTTTGTCAATTTTATTTTTCTCTCAATCTTGCTAAATCTACGTCAATGTGACATACAGTAAAATTGATTTAATAGTTCATCGTAATAATTGATTTTATATCAAGATACATATGTTATTTTACTTTTAAAAATTAAATGATCTCATTTTTTATTTCCATCTTGATTATCTACTAATTCTAATAGTTTGTTATACACTATGATAAGATCGCTTAAATGATTAATTAGTTTGCTCACGTATGATTCTTTTTTTTTTTAATTACAATAAGTTATTAATAATTTATATCCTTAATTGTTACATACATTATGCATAAATAATTGGTGAGAATATTAGCGATCAAGTTTTTGATTCATTTTGTTTTACTAATATAACTTTTTTAGTTTTATTTAGTATCATTTTTTTTTTCTATATATAATTTCTATGTTTAGTTCGACTTCGTTTTAATTTTTTTGTTAACCACCAAATAAAATCAAATATTACTTCATTTTCATGATTTCATCCACCACCTGTTCAAGTCAAGTCAAACCACAAATTGATCATTTGTTGGTTATGGAACAAGATTTTGGCGTGTTAACACGCTCTTGATAGGTGCGTGTAGTAGTTATGATTGCAGTGTAATTGTGGAAGAAACTGCCTAGGGCTTTTCGCTGATTGGCCGTGGTTTTCTTGACCTAGAAGGAAAAACAGTGGGCTACTAAAAGTAAAGTTTCCCTAGAATGTGACCCGGCCCATATGAAGTTTCTGGGCTATGAGTTCTTTTGGGCCCAAGTATATGCAATGCACTGACTGCAGTTTCACTAAGCTCTGAACTATACGCCTCTACTGGTTGTGAGAAGGGAGAAATTCACGAATAGCCAGATTTACAAGTGGTCATCCAAAAATAGTCACAGTTTCAAAAGTAATCGAAATTTAGACATTTTTTATGGTAAAAATAAATCTGAACAAAAATATTGTTCAAATCCAGAAAAATACTCCAGTATAATATGTTGGAGTTCCAGCATAAGTATACTGGAACTCCAGCATATTATAGTGGAGTTCCAGCAAAGTATATTGGAATTCTAGTATATTTATAGTGCAGGTCCAGCAAAGTATACGGGTCCAACATAATATGCTGGAAGTTCATATACAGGTGCTCGAATCTCCAGTATATTATGCTAGAACTTTCCGCGTGTTGGAGTTTCGGCATAATATGCTGGAAGTCCATACACAGGTGCATCGAACTCCAGCATACTATGCTGGACCGGTCTCTGTTGCAGCAAAATAATGGCTATTTTTCAATGACTTGGCAAACGCTGCTATTTTTGCATGTAGTCCGAAAATTGACTAGCCCATACTATTTACATGTGCGAAAACATTCAATAACATTTCTTATAACCCGGACCAGCTCGCATGCACCGATTGATATTATTGTCGGCCAAGTAGAGGAATCCAAAATCTAAATTTAATAGTTTCAGCATTAAACTCAATGTACTATTAAAATTATGGGTTCTTTTATATGATTTGTTGAAACTTTTATAAGTTTTTACATATGTCTACTCCATGTCGAAAGTTATGGGTAACAGATGGAAGAAAATCACCTAATATTATTGCCTCTTATGCGAGTTATGGGTAACATATGGAAGGAAATCACCTACTAATATTATTGCCTCTTATGCGATTTAAACTATGGTTCTCAATGCACGTTATTGACCGCTAGGCTAATCATTTAGGTGTACCATTCAATGACATTACACAATTTTCAATCAAAACCTGAAGCAATCTTTCAATAACCCTCTGTTTTTTATGCTTATTGTATATCACTTAGGAGTCGTCCGGTGCGCGGACCAAAATTATTTACGGACTACAATCCCTAGACCAATCCATCCCACATAGGAGGTGGGATAAAATAATGCTAAGATTGATGGCATAAGAAGGGATATCGAGGATCAAATCTTGGATTAAATTTATATTATATTTGGTTGGTGGTACAAATTTATTCAGGGATAAACTATACCATCAACCATACATAGTATATTTAATCACACCTTATCCCGCATACCAAACGACCCCTTAAAAGAGATGTGTATTAGATCAACCACTCATATTTTATCCACACAACCAACCATGGTAACATGTTAAAAGTACACGTGTTAACAATAATTCAACAAATTGATTGACACAAAAAGGATAAAGTGAAGCTCTATTACTGAAACTCTTGAATTCAGTTGCACTAAAAGAGCTAATAGTCAGTTTTTTTCCAGTGAAAAACCAGTAGTCTCTGATCATATAGGGGACATGCACCCGAGCAAATGTGAACAAATAATCATGGATAAGGGTGAACATTATGCATCACTACTCTATTTTGCAACTGATAACTCCACTGCTGGAAATGTAGCAGCTTTCTGTGGTAACAATAATGCAGTATCTACCTGAAAAAATCACAGTAATTGCTGCAAATCACAGGATATATAGCTCATTTTGAACAGGGGTCATCTTTTCAAGAATTTAACTCACAAATGCTCGTCAGTGTGTGTGAGAGAGAGAGCGAGAGAGAGGGAGAACCTAAGCAGAAACAAGTAATGCTGATGATTATGGTCAGCCAAGGTTCATTTATTTCATTTGCAAGGCAATGTTACTCTTCTGGGAAAAATGTATGTCCCAGTGTATAAAAATGCTATTTGGAAGCAGATTGATCAGATCCAAGGTGAGTACATATGACGTTTCGTGCCACATGATACATGTTACAGATCTTAATCTAGCTTAGATTATTTGTCTCATGATAGACAAAAATCGCAGATATAACTCTCAAAATGAAATTGAGAAATCATTTACAACATATGAAATGACTTAATTGGAATGCACTCTCAAACAACTTCAATAGAGAAGCTCCTCAAAGACAGGATCCACGCTTCGTCCCCACTTCCCATGGTACAATTCCAGGAGCTTCTCAGCTGGTGTTACACCTATCATTAGCAATAGATACATGTCAACTACAGCGAACAGTTCGATCAAAATTCCAAACAGCTCGAGCAGTTTAAAGAAAGTAGTATCATTTTGACATCGTGTTGTATCCAGAGAACAAGCATAGAGATATTAACACAAATTCAAAAAGATAACTTACCTGTTCTGACTACCTCTGTTACTTCATTCAAAAATCCTGTTTCCTTATAGCCTCTTCTCTCCAATCCTTCCTGAAGATCAAAAATCAAACCAATAAGTTAGTAAACATGTAGAAATATGACAAGCCGTGGAGCATTAGAAGCGTCAACCCACCTTCGCCAACTTGACAACATCTTGAGCAACATGCTTAAGCAATCCATCTCGAAATGGTGTCTTCAAACCGCTTGTTGGCACCTAGCAAAACGGGCGATATTAATCATCTCTAATACTCTGTATAAGTTCTTAAATGACAAATGCTGAAGAACTGCAATTATAACTTGATGAAAAACAAATGTGTGCTTTTCAGATGAAGAGTCCATGATACATTGCCCCTCTTTGTTTTCGAATGATTTGCTTGTCCAAATGTTCATGCAGGAGAAAAGAGAGAACTGTAACAGGATATATTACCTTATTCCTCAACATCTCTCTTTCTTCTGCAGTCCAATCAGATGTCATGTCCAAAACGGTTTGCAAAGACACCTCATCGTAGAGTATACCCACCTTGAAATTAAACCCAAAAAAAAAAGATTAACTAAGCTATCGGGTTCAAAGTAGCCCACAAGAAACGTTGAACAATCCCAACAAACAGGAGAAACAGAAAGAAGTTCCTCTCAGTGGGAGGGGAGGGGCGCACAACTAGAGGCGGATCCGGGATTTCAACTTTATGGGTTCTTGATTTAGGACGACGACTTCAAGTGCTAATAACGGGGTTCTAAATTTATTATTTTTACCCTCCCCAGACCCCCACTTGTGGGATTATACTGGGTGGTTGTTGTGGTACATATTTAATGAAATTTTTAGCAAAAGCTATTGGGTTCAGCCGAACCCGTATCCGAGCTTCTAGCTCCTCCCCTGAGCACAACCATATCTCATTCTCCCTTTTTCCGTTGCTTTTCCCATTGTTGGAAGAGGATGTGGTTAGGCAAACCCTTGCTGCAACTACTATTGTTTCTATCTCTAAGGTCACAACATAATACTAGCTTTCTTTCTTTTCTTTCTTGTTTTTTCCAAAAATCAACATCATGATCCCTAGAGAAACAGATTTCATACCCAAAATGCAGGCAATGCACACAACCTTCTCCAAGGTCCTCCATCGGCACCTCGCATTTCCAGATATCTTTTGAGTCTCACCTAATAAAGTTAACCCAAGTTAATATTTTCATAAACAATACATAGACAAACCAGCGGTAAGGACATTTTCTCGGATGAAGCTTTGCACACCTCAGGAAATATTGTTGTGAGGTGATTCTCCCAATCATTAAGAGTAGGGTAGTCGCCGGGAATAGGCGCAAGTTTTCCATTCATGAAGTCCTGCAGCAACGTTGTTAAATAAGCACAAGCGAATGACATACAAATCTGTAACGTTGACGAAATAACTTACCCGGAAAGACATTCCAGCACAATCAATATACTTCTTCTTCCGATAGACAAAATACATAGGGACGTCAAGTGCATAATCCACATACTGCTCAAACCTGTGCCCATTAGAACAGAAAGTGTTTGCTTTGACAATGAAGTCTAACCATGGAAGTTTTGGAGATGTCAAGGAATGAATTCAGTAACATTAAATACAAATCTTATTTGATTCCTAACACGTCATGTAACCCTGCTGAACAATTCTCAAAGCAGGTTCGGACAACACATTTCGAACTCCAATATATTTTATCCATTTTCTTAACCAAGCTCGACTATATAACGTAGGACAAGATCATTCATAGTGAAATACATTTAACAAAAGGACCATGGGCTTAAGTGTACAAGGGTAAACATGCTTTCTTCTGACAAATCAAGAAGCCTTTAGAAAGATGACTATCCCACAGCAGCTGTAGGTAACAACTAAGATGAATGCACAATTCCAGCTAAAAATCATAATATGAAGGCATACACGCATTTACTGAACTCAATTCAGCATGTGAAAAGTGAAGTCTATTGCTAGTAAACAGGAATGCCGCCTTCAAGTAGTCTCAAGTACAAAATAGTTGTGCGCGAGCGCAAC
This sequence comes from Nicotiana undulata, assembly GCA_005239495.1. NCBI lineage: Eukaryota > Viridiplantae > Streptophyta > Magnoliopsida > Solanales > Solanaceae > Nicotiana > Nicotiana undulata. Next base: position 132,029 of record ML295846.1, on the reverse strand, counting down.
ATACGAGATTAAATTTACAAGGCTCTTTTGCAAGAGGTCTCTGACCTCCATACAGTGCTATATTCTTAAACTTCAGGGCCACTGCTAGGGGAAGGTGTCAAACATTTTTACATGATTACCAGCTTAGAGGTAATTTTTATTAAGTCATTACCTGTTCGCGCTTTTACTTCTTAGTAACTCTCAAAAACTAATAGTAGAAATCATGAGGCAGCTTAAATTTGAGGCAATCCATTGAAAGAAACATTTATAATCGGAACTGAACATGCAAATGAATTGGAACGTAGAAGTATAAGTTGAATTACTTTTTTTTAAAACAAAGGATTCATCTTAAAAATAATAAACGAGAAAGAAAATGTTAATATGGTTCCTAATGCCCCTACAAGTTGCACTCCTACTCTATCAAAAAAAATAATCTCGACCAAAGACAGAAAGTAATATGTCATGACTCAAGAAACTATAAGTATTTGAAGAGAAACTTACCCAAAAGAGTCATCAAAGACGAAGGGAAGCATCCCGGCACGGTTATTATCTGTATCGGTCCAAATGTGGCTGGTGAAACAAACAAAGATTTGTTATGTACAAGTCTGATTATATTCCTCAGAGCAACAAGAACAGTATTTTAATACATGTACCTTCTCATGCTGAGATAACCATTAGGTTTTCCTTCAGTGAAAGGTGAATTAGCAAAGAGAGCTGTAGCAATCTGTTTCATTAAATAGTTAGATTAAAGTAACTACATAACGTCCACGTAGAAAGAGAAAGGACAAAGGTTTCATACAGGCTGCAAGGCAAGACCAGCACGAAACTTTCTGATCATGTCAGCTTCAGAACTGAAGTCCAGATTTACCTGTTCAACAACAAATTAATAGATACCGGTTCAGCTTACAAATGCATGTTACCATGCAGGGCATGCACAAAAAGAAAAGAGTTAAAAATATCTTTTGAATGTCGCACAGTGCTACACAGTCCAATAGCCAAGGGGTACTGACATCCCATCAAAATGAAAAGAACAAAAAAACGAAGAGAAAAATAGAATCATTTAGCATACCTGAACAGTGCATGTTCTAAACATCATATCTAGCCCAAGTGAGCCAACTTTGGGCATGTAATTTCTCATAATCTCGTATCTCCCCTGAGTCAAAGTGCTTTGTCAGTGAAAACACCAGCTGATTGCAGATCTCAGCAGTCAAATTATACTTGAAAAAAGAAGTCATAACTAGATATATCTTTCAGAGCTAAAAGACCAGAGACAAGACACATAGCATTGATGTGTGAAAAGCACAATATAGAATATGAATAGCACTATTTTTAAATTACAGCTACAAATCAAAATAAAATATCATAGTTCTGGCTTTGTTAAAGTATATAACTAAAGAAAACAGAACACAAAAGAAGCTAGTGGGGGAAGTCTAGGTGCATTTCTAATTTGTGAAGACTGCTGGATAAAAACGTAGGCAAGATCTCTTGATAATTTCCAATTATTGGAAAACGCTAACTAGATCTGGTCCTGGAATCGGGTTTACTATTAAGTGTTTTGCTATTAATCTAAATTTTCCTAATGGAGATGATGAGCTCAAATGGCACTAATTACAGTTTTACACCTTTATATACTTGTCCTCTGCATCTTCTAAAGGATAAGATGTGGACAAGCAACATCTGAAACGTAATCTGACTAAGTAATCATTGGAACAATATTTCATCTGTCTCTCCTGACCTCCTAGAGATATCACTGTTGATGAGATACTAGAAGACGTATTCCTCATTTTCATGATAAGAAGGAGGCGCGACCTCTCTTCAAAAATAACTATGTGATAAATGTCTCGATAGAGGTTCGTCGGTGAAAAAGATGAGGTGCTACAAAGCGATGGAATCAGAGAGTCTGAGCACCAGGCTGCACTAGCTTCGTCGAATAGTTAACGAGAGATGAAATTACAATAGAAACAGGCTTCTACTGCACTTGACATGCTGAACAAATGTGAAATGGTCATGTACAAACTTGTGAACATCTTTTCACTGTTAAAGTAGCAGTCTCAAAGGGATAAGATGCTAAGGTACCGGCACGCTGGACAAATTTTTTTGGTTACCACATAGATCAGAATATTGTTTTTACCTTCGGCATTACTGGTATATCTTTCAGCCCCCATTTTGGCTGGAATCCAGTTCCTAAGAATCCAATTCCCATTTCCTCTGCAACAGCTTTAACCTGTCAGCGAAAACTTTTACAAATCAGCAAAACTTAAAGTTCATCTGTGCAGCTTTTTCCTGGGGTTTGTGGGGGTGGGGGGAGGGGGTGGGGGTGGGAGAGAAAGGAAGTATGTCCTTCAGCAAGCATACTAGCAGGCACACACTATGAGAAAATTCCAGTACCAAAATAAGTCATCAATCGCTTCCTGGAAGCAAAAATGGCCAACACATTCGGAGGATTTCTCCAACTCAAAAGAATAAGATTCCCTTTCGTTCCAATCCCCTTAGTTCAATCGATCTTTAATTTCCCAATATTTCACTAGAAAAGAAATTGATGTAGTTTCAAAAGTACGGACCTGGTAAAGATGTGAATTAACCTCTGCACAAGTTTGATGCAGTGTTTCAAGTGGTGCACCACTAAGCTCAAACTGACCACCAGGTTCCAGTGATATGCTTTGCTTTCCCTGTTCGAATGCGGTGCAAATTTATCCACCAATTATGTTAAAGTAAAGTCAGAACAGTTTCTACAGACTTACACTTAGAAGAAAAAAAATGAATCAGGAATGGTGCTTCTATTCATGCTAAGTTACAGAATACATTGTATAAAGCCATGATGAATACATCCTATAATAACTTAGACCAAAGTTTGCATAAAAACACCAAGTTCATGTTCTACCTGTTTCAAGCCAATAATCTTGTCACCCTCCATTACTTTTTCCCAATCAAATCGCTCGGCAATACCATTTAGTAATTCAGCTATCTGTTCATACTTCATGGGTCGCAGAGTTCCAAACTCGAAACCAAACTTTTCATGTTCAGTGCCAATCCTGCTCATCGAGTTTTCAGAGAACAAGAAACGTTGAACTGATTAATATGGGCTAAATCAAGACACGGAGTCAAGTAATATGAAATATTCAAATTACTCGTGAAGCAGAAACCTAGTCACCAAATCTACGCAAAAATACATGATCCACGAAAAGTGGATCCCAAAACTCCATGTTCCAATTTTTTTTTTTTTTGATGACCGAGAAATCCGTCTGGGGCCGATCCTTTGGACCAACTGCAGCCTTCGAAACTCGGTGGATAATGGGCCCGCCCCTCTACCCTTCTCCACTTAAATATCAGGCTTTGCTTTGCATGGTGTGGGGGCTTGAACCTGTGACTTAAGACACAAATCCACCCCCCTTTTCCACTTGAGCTAGGCCCTGGGGGCCTCCATGTTCCAATATTTTACTACCAAAATTTCAACAATTCGAATTTTGCAAGAAAATTACAAACAGCAGATTCCTAGGAAATAAATTAATGTTTCCAGTGATCGAGCTGCACAAATGATACGACTTGTTAGTTCAGTGTAGAAGAAGTGATCAAGTTAATTCCCTGGTACCCACATTTGGCAAATGCAAGACAGTTAAAACACTACAATAATTCTTTTTTTTATGGAAAATAAAATGTACACGCAATAATGGCATACAAAAGTTATTAAATACATTTACTTTATCATACACTACAACAGAAGCTCAAGAAAGAATAATGGCATAACAAATGAGTAGTATAACAAAAATATATAAGTGATGAAGAAATCCATAAATTACTCAGCATACTTGAAAGACAATCAAGGCATATATGTGATGAATGAACTAACTAATCTACTTATAGAGGCCAGAAGGGAAAATGATTATCCATATTTTTGGTCAACTATATGCAACTGAAATTTACGCACACCAAGAAAAGCTAAACTTTGAACCTCCATTTTTCTTTGGATTTGCATCCAGAAGCAAGATAAGCTACAAGGTCTTCTTTTGTTAATGGTTCTGCTGCAACGACGGCATCCTCTGTTGGAGGACTTGCAGCAACAATTCCCAGGCGTCCTCGTCTGCGTTCCATTCCAACGCGATCCAAATAAATCCCCTGAATTCGTTTTGAGGAATTCCGTGAAGAAATATCGCCAAAGCATATCTCCTTCATTTTGAGCATCTCCATATTGTTCGTGATGCTGTTGTGTCCGCTTATACATTTCATCTTTTCAGAATAAATGCAATGAGAAGAACCTGCCTGAGACATCAAGGCCATCCTTTGTGCCTGAAAATCACGGGAGAAACTGGTGTTCAACCACTTTTAACAAGAATCATGTACTCCCCCCATCTCATCTCACGTCATACCATTTGAGTTGACACATAGTTTAAATTATACTTTGACTTGTGTGTTACATGAGTAGTTGTAGAAGAGTACATTAATATAATATGTAACTAAAAGAGTAACTATGATGGGAATATATCACATGAAAATTTATTTGATTAGTCAAACAAATGTGAATTCTTGAAACCTGTAAAAGTTCCATAATAAAATTATCACCGAAATAGTGTCAAACCTTTCAGGATGTCTTAAGATATAAAACAGTTTTGTACAATTCAGAGTGCCGTCAAATTGAAGACAAAGCACAACATTTCTCTATGACACATGGCAGAATAAACTTTTCGCCTCTTGGTTAAGCAGGAACATAGTTGTATACAATTCGATAGAGCCAAACCAAGTACCCACCAAAAAGCCCAATCGTCGACCGGTATAAATATCAAAGTTGATATATACTATAGAAACAACATAACATTTGAAATCACAATAATTTACAAATTTACATACTGTAGATTTGTCTTTCAACCAAACACTCCCCCTTCTCATTCCATATGGACTGTGCGGACACAACAAAGAAAATATGTCGTGATATTTCGATCTTGCATCAATTACACTAAAATCCCAGAACGTCGAATGCAATCTCCCACAATGCAATTTCACTTGGCACTTAAAATTACTTGGAGGAACTAGAAAAAAACTGAAACTAGTATAGCAGTCTACTCTAGGCAGGGGCGAAGCCACCTTTTACATAGGGTGGTCAACTGACCACCCATCACCGTAATATTACGAAAAAATCACATTGTGTATATAAGCAAAATATTAATTTTAGATGTATAAAATATACATTGTACACCCTTTGTCGGGAATTCTTTTTTAGTTCTTTCAAACATTTCTGGCCTTGCCACTAACTCTAGGATACAAGTACCGACCACATTACCTAAAGCACTTATTAACAAGTATAAATTTTGAATCTTTCATCAATAACATCAACACCCATGTGGCAATTAACAATTATTACTATAAAACTAGCAAGACCACACAAAAACAACTAATAAAAAATCATGGGTTTTGCATAAAAACTGAATCTTGATTAACAACACCAACTCAAGGAGAGAAAAAAAACACTAAACAGAACATGCAACAATAACAGAGAAAAAAAAACATGGGTATTGCAGCAAAATTGAATCTTGATTAACACAACCAACTTAAAGAGAGAGGAGGGGGGGAAGAAAATTCAACATAACATGCAACAATATAACAGAGAAAAAAATCATGGGTACTGCAGAAAAATTGAATCTTGATTCAAAAAAAAAAAACTAACTGAAACCAGCATAAAGTGACAAAAGCTGATATACCTTGGCTCAGTAAACACAAACAGAGAATTTGTAGGGTTTGGACTGGAAATTGAAGGAAGCTTTTCAAGATATATATAGTAATTGGGCGTCACTAAAATGATTTTGGTTATATTTTTGGTGTGCTGGGGCGGCTATAACTTTTTCACTGCCATTTCTTTAATTCTCTTTGCTTATTTTTTGCTTTTATTCTCTTAGAGCTTTGGGGCTGAGTACTGAAGCAGATTGAAAGAAAAAGAATGGTTAATGTGGCACGGGGAACTAAAAGGTGCGGCACTATCCTTAGTTTTTTGTCCGTGGTTCCCACTTGCTTTCTGCTGCCACGTCAGCTCATCATATAGATTCGTAACAATGATGTTTTTATTGACAATTTGTATGCTAACAAGTCATTTAACATTTACTTCTCCGGTCCAAAATAAATGTTTTTCTTTTTGTTTTTACACATATTAAGAAATTCATATTTTATTATTAATTATCAATGAAATTGATCATATTAACATTTAATATCCTACATAAATACTTCTAACACATACTCCAACATTAATTACTTCATGGGCAATGTAGGAAAAAAATAATTTATTTATTTTCGAAATCTGAAAAAAATACTTATTTTGAACCACAAGTAAAAGGTCAAAAAATTACTTATTTTAGACCGGAGGGAGTATTAGATAATATTATCTATAATTATATCTTTTTAAGTAGTAAAAATATCATGGGCTAGTCCGCTTTCGGACTGGTCATTCAAAAATAGTCATCATTTGCAAAGTCATTGAAAAATAGCTACTATTTTGCTGCAGCACGAAAAGTTTCAGAATAATATACTGGAGATCGGTACACTTATGTATGAACTTCCAGCATATTATGCTGGAACTGCAACACGCATACTAGATATTGGAGCACCTGAGTATGAATTTGCAACATATTATGTTGGACTAGTATATTATACTGGATTTCCAGTATATTATGTTGGAAGTCAGTATATTATATTGGAGTATTTTCTGGATTTTGAGCAGTGTTTTCGTTCAAATTTATTTTTTCATGAAAAGTGGCTAAATTTCGATTACTTAAAACTAGGGGTGGCAAATGGGCGGGTTGGGCTGAATTTGGGCGGGTCAAGATGGGTTAGGTCAATAAATGGGTCATTGCCCAACCCAACCCAAAGTGTACTTGGGCTAAGATGGGTTAAACAATAGGTCATAACCCAACCCGCCCAACTTGACCCATGTTTTTAAACCATGCTCATCTTGCATTAAAAAATCTTTTTACCTTAAAATGTGTAAGTTGAAAAATATTTTGCGGGTGGGGGGAAGGTGAGGGTAGAGAGTAGGGTGGGTGGGTAGTGAAGAAAAACAAAAAAAAACATAAAATTCAATATATATAAAAAAGTATTAAAAAAAATTGAGGGGGTTTGCGCGGGTGTGGTGGGTGGTGCACAAAAACAAAAAAAAAAATAAAAAATACAAAATACAAAAAAAAAAGTAAATTGTTTTTGGGATGGGTGGTGCAGAAAAATTAAAAAAATAGAAAATTAAAAATACAAAAATAAATAAATTTGGGAGATGGGTGGGTAGGCGGGTTTTGCGCGAGGGATGCGTGGGTGGGGCAGAAAAACAAAAAAAAAACATAAAATCAAAAATAAAATAAAAAAGTAAAAAAATAATTTGAGGGGGTTTGCGCACGGTGAGGTGGGAGTGGGGTGGGGTTAGGGGGTATGGTGGGGTGAGTGGGAGGTGCAGAAAAGAAAAAAAACGAAAATTGTAAAATTGTAAAATTGGGGCAACTAAGTAAATTTTTAGATAAGTTGGGTTGAGATCCCTTTGTTTTGGGTGAGTTTCATGGGTTGTATTTGGGCTGCTAAATAGGACATAATGGGTCGTAAAAAATAATGGGTTAACTTGGGCTCAGCCCAAATTGACCCATGAGCTAAATGTTTTCAGCCCAACCCATTAATCTCTAGGCGGGTTGTGCGGGTTAAATGGATTTGGGCTCAAATTGTCATCCCTACTTAAAACTGTGGCTATTTTTGAATAATCACTTGTAAATTTAAATATTTTTGAATTCTCCCTTTTATATAACATAATTGTATAGATATTCGGTTACGTTATTAATGCGTTAATTCTATTTACTGTATAATAATTTTTGTTCATTTAATTATTTCTTTTTAGTATGTTGTAAAGGTTGTAGAAGCAGACAAATGAATAATTACTATTTCGTAGAATATATTTTTTATGTAAAACATCCTTAAAATTTGACATATTTCTCCTATTTAACTAACTAGCGACTTATCAATTAATGATGTATTTCACTAATTGAGACAAAAGCATTTCGTCTTTTTCTACTTCCTTGGTCAAAGTTAGATTCTTAAATCTCGAAAGATCATTGACCATGAATGTATAATACAAGCATAGGACTATTGTTTAATGCAATTATTGTTACTTTAATCAAATTTAGAATATTAAAAAAGTGAACCACAAGTGAAAGAAAAAATGACATTGTATAGTGATTCTTAAAATAATAGTTGAAAAATGTATATTTTTTTAAATGTATATGTTTATTAACGTTATATACAAAAAATTTATAAATTTTATACACTTTTGCGACTATCGAATATAAATTATCTCAGCCGCAACTAAAAGTAATCTTTGCCCTAAATAAAACAAACACATAGTTGTATTTTGTCTCAAGGAAATGAATAGTGAGTTGTACCATGTTCAATAGGAATTGATTCTCAAAAAAGGGGCACAAGAAAGGCCTAGCTGTTTTTGTGTGTATATTTTGTTCTCAACCACGGAAAGAACAAAAAAAAATTGCCTTGATATTGTTAACGTTTAGGTGATTAAACTTTTAGATATCTTGTGAAGAACAATGCTATCATCAGAATATATTTTTTTTCTTTTTATTATGGTATAAATATATTGCTTTCACATGGATTGTATATTTATTTTCTACAATAATAATATTGTTATAAATAGTATTTTATTTATGTGAATGTGTAAATTCTAAAGAGATTCTAGGATTTGTTATTTGGTGGTAAGTCACTTTCTCCTTATAAATAGAGGGTTACATTTCATTGTAATTAATTTCAAATCAATAAGAATTCTCTCTCTATTTTTCTATGCAATACTCTTTTCTTCTTTTATTGTTTTATAACGCGTTATCAGCACGATACTCTAAATAATTGAGTAAAAAAAAAGAAAGCTGAAATCAAAAAGAAAGAACACGTCAGGCCATGGAAGCACAAAGGAGTGGTGGCATCTTAGAGGACTCTAGAGAGAAGCTTTGAGATCGAGCATAACGATTGTTAATTGCTCCATGAACTTCCTTCATGATTAAATTCTGGATTTAAAGTAAGTATTTTACCTTATTTTTCTCTTTTAAATTCTTGGATTTTAAATACAAGCAAAGACAAAATATATTTATTATAACTCTAATAGAGTTGTAAGAAATTATAACCACTCGAAGTGGTAAAATTTTTATGCTTTGTCATGATCAAATTCATGTATGATTGTGGGCAAAGTTGTGAAAACTCGTCCCATTGAATTTTCTTCATTCTCATTCCCTTAAGAGAATGTGTTAGAAATATGTGATAAGTTTGAAAGAAGACAAAATTATTACCGTGAAGATATCATGGATGTGGACGTGACAATAGACGAAATTATAATCGTCATCATTGTGATAATAAGAATAATAAGGATTCTCAAAATAATTCTTCACTTTGTGAAAGTAATATTTGTCATCGATTTGACATGAGATTTTTTAAAGCACATATAGATGATTAAGGTTCATTCATAATGTGAGTGTGACATCATCTGATTTATGAATACATATTCATTCTTGGAAGAATATGAGCGTGCTAGTGGTAGTGAATATACCACACTCACATATAAAAGGAGGGTTGAGATGAAATAAGAAAATAATTTCATAATGGTCATTGATCACGTATGTAACGACCCGGTCGGTCGTTTTGAGAGTTAGCGCCTCGATCCCCTAATAATTGTTTCTCTCATGTCTGCTTATGCTTTTGGAACTTGTCGAAGCGCTGAGTGGTGCAATTCGGAGGGGTTTTGGAAACATAGTCCCTAAATTGTGTGAAGACGGATCCGGAATGAAATCTCGTCGACTCTGTTAGCTCCGTTGGTTGATTTCGGGGTTAGGAGCGTGTTCGGAATATGTTTTCTAGGTCTGTGGTAAATTTAGGCTTGAGTTGGCGAAAGTTAAAATTTCGGCGATTTTGGCCGATAGGTGAAATTTTGATATCGGGCTCGGAATAGAATTCTGGAAGTGACAACGGGTCCGTAGTGTCATTTATGACCTGTGTGAAAATTTGGAGGTCATTCGGATGATCTTTTACGCGTTTCGGCATCGGATGTTGATTTTAGAAATTTCATAAGTTCTTAGACTTGAATCCATGCATAATTGACGATTTTGATGTTATGAGAGGTGTTTTTAAGGCTCGACTAAATTTGAATGAGGTATTAGGGTTGGTTGATAGGTTTGGTTGAGGTCCTGGGGGCCTCGAGTGTGTTTCGGATGCTCAACGGGTTAGATTTGGACTTAAGAAAAGCATCAGATTTTTGTTGGTTCTGGTTTCCTCTTATGCGTTCGCGTGGGGGTTAGTCGCGAACGCGTAGGCTTAATTAACTCCAGGGATTTTTGTGCTATGCGTTCGCGGGTGATGAGTGCGCTCTCATAGTTATGGCCAGGCAAGTGATCGCGAACGCGGGGGGCCTGGGCACGTCTGCGTAGTTATAGGATGGGCTACCAGGGATTTGGCACTTTACCCTTCGCGTTCGCATGTTTGGGACCGCGCTCGCATAGGGTTAGGAAGATGAGGTCCGCGTTCGCAGGCCCTGGGTCGCGTTCGCATAGGCCAATTTCTGGGCACATGTTTCTTACTCTTCGCGTTCGCGATGCTCCTTCCGCGAACGCATAGAACATTCACTGGGCAAAATCATTAAAGACCCAAATTCGAGGGTTTAAACTATTTTCCACATTTTTTAATTTGAGAGCTCGGGAAGTGCGATTATTGGAGAGTTTTGCACCTGGGCAACTTGGGTAAGTGATTTCTATCCGATTTAGACTAGTTTCCATGATTGCAATCTTAAATCTAGCCTTTAATTTCGAATTTTTGGTGGAAAAATTGGGGGGGAAATGGATAAACTTCCTAGATCGAATTCTTGAGTTGTGATTGAGATTTTGACATCCGATTTGAGAAATTCTTATATGATTAGACTCGTGAGTGAATAAGTGTCCGGAATATATAAATTTTACCCGATTCCGAGACGTGGGCCCGGGGGACTTTTAGGGAAAATCTCCTAATTTCGCGTGTTAGCTTCGAACTTATTAGCTATTTTGGTTCCTTGAGTTAATATTTACTTTATGCAATCAAATTGACTAGATTTGGGCCACCCAGAGTCGGATACTCGTGGAAAGAGCGTGATTTTGAGTTGAGTAGTGCAGTCGAGGTAAGTGGCTTGCCTAACTCTGTGTCGAGGACTTTCCCTTAGGTTGTTTGATATTATTTTGTTATATGGGCGTCGTGTATGTGAGGTGACGAGTGCGTACACGGGCTATTGTTGCTAAAACTCCACTTTTTCTTTTTCATAACATAAATCGTTCATCTCATTTTCATTGTCCCTATATTAATTGTGTAGTGTAGCATATGAATGAGCATGTCTACCTGTCTTACTTGAGTTGCTCCTATTTGTTACTATTTGTACCATGCTTAGGTAGCTTTATCCATATTTGCATGTGATTTCCTTTTGAACTGTTCAAATAAATTGTATCTGGTGCTCATTGCATATTTAAATTGGGACTACGGACTAGATTCGGGGAGCTTTCCCCCTGTACTAAATAGCATATTTAAATTGGGACTACATACTAGATTCCGGGAGTTTTCCCCCTGTACGGCATAGCATATTTAAATTGGGACTACGGACGAGATTCCGAGAGCTTTTCCCATGTATTGCATTGCATATTAGCTATTGTGAGATATGTTGTGCTGAGCCGGGGGCTCCCTTGTTACCATATATTTCAGCTTATCGTTTCTACTGTTTTGCCTTAGCTTACTACATCTGTTGCTTATAGTTTCTAAATTGTTTTACTATAAACATCCAGTAGAGCCTTAACCTGACCTCGTCACTACTTGACTGGGTTAAGCTTGGCACTTACTGGGTACCAATTGTGGGGTACTCATGCCTTTTCCTGCGCATGTTTTCCATGTGCAGATCCAGGTCCTAACACCCAGTACCGAGGCTAGGAGTATCACTAGCAGCTGCCAGGAGACCGCTAGGAAATTCTGCCGCGTCCGCAGAATCCCCTGATCCCCCTTCTACTCTAGTATAGGATTAGTTGACTTATGTATTTCTCCAGTACTTCATTGTATAGAGCTATATTTGGTACAGAGCTTGTAACTGTTGTGACATTCCGAGTCTTAGGAAGTGAAATTTTATGTACCGAACGGCTGAGTTATATATGTTTTCTTCTTCTTTTCATTTTAATTATTACATTGCTTTTATTTTCCGCAAGTTTTTAGGCTTACCTAGTCGTAGAGACTAGGTGTCGTCACGAGACCATTCGGAGGGTGACCGTACCTATTGTGATTATGCCAAAATATTATGAAAATGTGATTATTACAGGGCAAAAGTAATAAAAGTAACATATCTTGCCTATGATGATATTGATCATGACCATAATTGTATAACTTTCTTCTTGAAAGAGATATTCATTATATGGATTTCGATGAACATGTGGTAGTACAAAATAAATTGAACTCTGGAAGAGCCAATTATACTATTTTGGAGAAACACAATTGATTATCAGTAAGGTTTGTGTCGTAGTAAGTCTCAAAGAAACTTTTTAGTTTCTAAAGTATTTGCGAAAGCGACTAGTTATATTGAGACTATAAATAAATGAAAGATTTAATATCTTCTATTACTACAACTTGTAGCGGGGTAATATGTATGTGAAAAGCTACCCGTTTTATTCTCCAGTTTGTATTATACAAACAAAAGAATGCCACAATAAAGTAGAAGTTTATTGATATAAAAACTCATATCATAATAAATGATCACGCCCAACTATGCCTTATAAAAAGGACTAAGCGGTCGTTGAAAATATAATCCGGTTTACAAGTCCAGAGTCGAATCCCACAGAGAACTAAGGCTTAGCTACAGTTGTTCACTGTCACCAAGAATACAAGCTTGAACAATTTCTAACTTATAGATATTAATATTCTTGTGTTTAAATAACTAACAAGCAAATTAAAATAGTAAATTAGCACTAAAGATACTAAAGGTTGGAGAAAAGATTAAGGAGGTCTAGAGTCATGATTTCCCCAATTGTCGGAATCCTTCCCGCTATGTCTTCTATAATTTCGCCTAAGTATTCTCTACCGATCATGAGCGCTCTGCATTTTGTAATTCTCTCCCGAGTAATTACGACAATTTACTAGACATACTCTCCCGAGTTACGCTAGCTGGCTTTAATTACAGCTCACTTAGATCGCACCCAAGATTTAATTATCCCTAATCCCACCTTTAAACCCTTGGTTATTGATTCCTCACATACGTCGGGAGTGATGTTGTTCAATAACTACCTAAATATGCACTCTCTCCCGAGTAATACACACTAAATATACACAGTCGATTGAGATCTCTTCAACCAACCACAATATAAACGTAGTTGAACAAGTAGATAAATCCAAAGGCTCAATTATAGAAAAACATAACAAGAATTTATCCTACAAAAGGTTCCATCAAAATTCTAGATAACAAATTAGCTATTCATAATAGTATGTAAAACTACAATACTAAAAGTCATAACCAACAATGAAAAATAGGAAGAGGAAGGAAAAAGTTGTAGAAGAATTCTCCGCCTTGCTCCTATTGTGTCTCTGCCTCCTTAGGTCGAATCTCTGTCAAAAATATGTCCAATCTCTTCAAAATACCGTCTTTCCATGTATATATACCAAGTAGGGTAGGTTCCAAACAATTATACCTTCTATTACGCGAAAAAAGATAGTTTTTCAGGTCTGGAGTAGCGCGGCCGCTCATATCGAAAAGTTTCTGCCCCAGTCCGCGTCAGGTCCGCGGTCGAGGTTTCTACCGCATTTTTCACCCTGTTCCGTTTGGAATTTGGAAAAATATAAAACATGAACGTTGTATCCCTTTGAGTTATCTTTCCAACCATATATTATACAGCCCAAATGAAGTTCGGAGCAAAATGTTATGTCCATTTTACTAGACAGTGCGCAATATGCCCCCGAACACGATCCAGGATTAATTCCTTGAGCTTTTAATCAGACTTCAAAGCTCTAAATCACTTAAATTCATTTCATAACATCTATATAGCTCTGAAACACACAGTTATTACAAAACACTAACGATTAAAGCTCAAACTCAATTAAAGTGCAATAAATTAGAGTGTAATAAACGACTAAAATACGTAATTATAGCCTATCATCAACACCCATACTTAAACCATTGCTCGTCCTCGAGCAATCAAACTACACTTCATATAGACACAACTTTTTAAAGCAATTCTCCTATCTCATCACACCAAGAATATTTAAAATAGACTAAGCACAAAAGCGTAACATCTTCACCTCAATATTTGACTCACAAGTACCACGCATTATTCACAACGCACCCACTTACTCTAACATAGAGATCACTGACATTACATTTCCTTCATGAATCAAGTGCCCTCACACAACAAAAGAGAGTAGTTCCACACATTAAATTTAAGAACACTTAGGAACTCAAGATAGAAAGAATTCACTCACTCTCAAAAATAATTTTCATGTGCCACGAAAGATGCACCATAGGATTGCATGTAGTGTACTACTCTACTAATCAAGCTCATTCAGTCTAGGATCAAGTAGGACTTTATTTGGTTGTAATATAGGTTGCGGGACAGATAAGATACATTTAGATATAAGAGTGACTACACCTCTCTAAGCACTTTAATACATATAATTTAACATTCAAACCCCACACTTATGTCAACCAAACTCCGCCTTCACATCAATGTTATTACCCCATACTTATTTAAGCACAATTACATCAAGAGTCGCCACTTATCAAGGAATTTTTTTCCCAGCAATACAACTATTTTTTTCCTTTTTTTTTTCAATTCAAGTGGCGCTTACTTTTTCAAAACACTGCACCTTTCTCCATATTTCATTAGTTCCACTCAAATGCCAAACCAACCACCCCACACTTTAACTTTTACGCAGTTCATAACACTTCAAGTGCTCATGAGAGGTTAGAGAGTTCAAATAGATGGTTAATTCAAATAAATGGGTAAGACTTGTAATTTGGTTTCCAAAGAAACATGATTACAGGCTCAAAGGTGTTAACTACGATACATAACAATTAGGCGGGTAAAATATACATAGCTGGCTCAACAAAGAAACACCCATATCACTTCCAAAACTGAACAAAACTACTATTTCGCTTTGCAAACACACAGGAAAAGTTCTAGGCATCAAATGTAATGCACAGAATAACACACAAACCCCACACACACATGGCACTTAACTCACTCAGGATTGGATTCATCAAGACACTCTAGTCAAAGCAGTTAAGCAAATTTAAAATCATACAATTTAAGGTACTTATACAAGAGTCAAAAAATGAGCTTAAGCGTCACAACCAAAGCACTCACTATTCTCAAGGTATAACAAAGTCAAGAGATAGTGCTTCAATTCAAAACACAACACAATGGTTCCTCTTACTAAAAAAAAAACTAACTACACCCGGTTCAAACAAAACCCTTGGAAAAAAACTGCGACATGAAAAAAAACCAAGGGGGAATTGCTTCACTACCTAACAAAAGAATTTTTTTTAATTTTTATTTAGACTTAAATCCCTCAAGAAAATTGTCTAATAGATCCATCGTCGTAAAAAGTCCAATCTTTTCTAAAAAATGTTATTCAATTAAACTAACATAACTAAAATAACATAGAAAGTCACCCAGACAATCTCCTCACCCCACACTTAAAATTGTGCATTGTCCCCAATGCACACCCCATACATACAAGAGGGTAAAAAGAAACTCCCTGGTAGGTCAAAGGCCGAAGCACTAACATCTCATGGGGTACTCAAACTTCTCCCAGGCATGTCCCTTCGTGCGGGTACCGCACACTTAGTTCCAAGTAATGGTTTGTTGTTGCATCCTTCCAATGGATTTACTGTCCATGCTCCTAGAAAATCAAAAATCGACACTACAAAAACAATATAATACAAAAATAATAATAAATAAATAAAAAAAGAAACAGTAAAGCTGAGTTGCCTCCTAATAAGCGCTTGATTTAACGTCGCGGCACGACGTGAATCACTTTTTTCCTCCACCTCGAGCTTATAAATTGAACCCCAAGTTTTGATTCAAGCTTATGATTATGGTCATGGGGCAGTGGAACGAATCTAACTGGCCCAAAGAAATAATGTAGTATTATGCACTTATTGACCTTTGGATGAGATGTGTATTTCCGACTTTCTGGCATGAAGAATTCCAGAATGTAGGCATATTTTTCCTTACTCCTTGACTCCTCAAGTGGATCGGACGACTCTATTTCCATATCATCATCCATACACAATGTGAAAAATGCTTGGAGTGTGGACTAATGCGCTCAACTACATAAACATTGGGATTGTCAACATCATCAACACTAATGATACTAGAGTCAACTAAATATGTACCCTCAATATCCTTGGTTGACTCTAGTATCTCTTCTACGACATCGGCATCCTCATAATCTAGTTCGATTGATTGTTGGTGTTCTACTCTGGCATTCTCCTTTAGCTCATCCTTGTACTTTTTTAAATCCTCCATTATAATGGCAATTTCTGTAGCCAATTCATATTCATATTGGCTACTATCCACAATGTCAACTTGTTGCGCTTTACAAGGTTCAATTAGTTTATTAGCTTGAGCCTCTAAGTTGTGAATAATTGCCTCTTGCCTTTCTGTCTGTAACTGCATTTTATCATATTGTTCCATAAGGCACTTTAGCATATCCTCGATCTCTTTCAGGTCCTCATACATGGGTTCTTTGTTCCTATTAACTTCACAAGAAAAAGAAGAATCATCAAAGTAAAGGGTTGGTGGAGATAAGAAATATAAGCACAACCATAAAAGTGACCATCTTGACCATCACACATATCACACACATTCCACACATAATATTGAGTTGGTGCACATAACTCGCTCTCGAAAATATTTTGATAATTTTGCCCTAGGTGGTTTTCTCCACTAAATGCATAAGGAGGATCAAAAGTAGAATTACCAACATCAAAACTCTCATAATTCCAAGATGCCATGTTTCTCACATTAATAAGTAAAAATAATAAATAAATAAAAATCAAATACAAATAAAAGTTCAAACTTGAAGCCTAGCAATATGTACACCTACACCTACACCGTTAGTTCTCCGGCAACAACACCAAAATTTGATCACGCCCAACTATGATTATAAAAAGGACTAAGCGGTCGTTGCAAATATAATCTGGTTTACAAGTCCGGAGTCGAATCCCACAGAGAACTAAGGCTTAGCTACAGTTGTTCACTATCACCAAGAATACAAGCTTGAACAATTCCTAACTTATAGATATTAATATTCTTGGGTTTAAATAACTAACAAACAAATTAAAATAGTAAATTAACACTAAAGATACTATAGGTTGGAGAAAAAATTAAGAAAGTCTAGAGTTATGATTTCCCCAATTGTTGGAATCCTTCCCGCTATGTCTTCTATAATTTCGCCTAAGTATTCTCTACCGATCATGAGCGCTCTGCATTTTGTAATTTTCTCCCGAGTAATTGCGACAATGTACTAGACATACTCCCCCGAGTTAGGCTAGCTGGCTTTAGTTACAGCTCACTTAGATCGCACCCAAGATTTTGTTATCCCTAATCCCACCTTTAAACCCTTGGTTATTGATTCCTCACATACGTCAGGAGAGATGTTGTTCAACAACTACCTAAATATGTACTCTTTCCCGAGTAATACACATTAAATAGGCACAGTCGATAAAGAGCTCTTCAACCAACCACAATATAAACGTAGTTGAACAAGTAGATAAATCCAAAGGCTCAATTATATAAAAATATAACAAGAATTTATCCTACAAAAGGTTCTATCAAAATTCTAGATAACAAATTAGCTATTCATAATAGTATATAAAACTACAATACTAAAAGTCATAACCAACAATGAAAAATAGGAAGAGGAAGGAAAAAGTCGTAGAAGAATTCTCCGCCTTGCTCCTATTGTGTCTCTGCCTCCTTAGGTTGAATCTCTGTAAAAAATATGTCCAATCTCCTCAAAATACTGTTTTTCCATGTATATATACCAAGTAGGGTCGGGTCCAAACAATTATACCTTCTCCTACGCGAAAAAGTACAGTTTTTCAGGTCTGGAGTAGCGCGGCCGCGCATATCGAAAAGTTTCTGCCCTAGTCCGCATCAGGTCCGCTGTCGAGGTTTCGACCGCATTTTTCACCCTGTTTCGTTTGGTATTTGGAAAAACGTAAAACATAAAAGTTGTAGCCCTTTGAGTTAGTTTTCCAACCATATATTATACTGCCCAAATAGAGTTCAGAGAAAAAAGTTACGTCCATTTTTGTCTACAATGAGCAATATGCCTGCTCGAGTCTTCGTTTGTTCTTAACTATCAAATTTGACCCCCGAACACGATCCCGGCTTAATTCCTTGAGATTTTACTCAGACTGCAAAGCTCTAAATCACTTAAATTCATTTTATAACATCTATATATCTCGGAATCACTCCTACAAGGCATAAAACACACAGTTAGTGCAAAACACTAACGATTAAAGCTGAAACTCAATTAAAGTGCAGTAAATTAGAGTGTAATAAGCGACTAAAATACGTAATTATATCCTATCATAAATAAACTTGGAGTTTATTCATAATTGCGCACTTCATGGTGTTATCCTAAGATTTATCAATATTGATAATTTATCCAGTTGGCATAATTGATTTAGCCATGTTAAGTTAAGTATGATGTGCAAAAATAATAGAGAATTCGTATGAGTAATTATTAAAGAACTAGAAAGTTCTGTATGAATTCTCTTAGGTTATTTATTCTCATTAATTAATAGACCAATTAAAATTGGGATTGAATCCCATGAATGCTGGAAATATCAAAGGTGAATCTGGGCCTAATGTTTAGCTTAAATTATATATATTTTTATGTATATCACCTCATATTTTACTTTTATTTCGTAAAATTTTTATGTTAATCGTGATGATTTATATTAGTTCGAAGTGTTTTTATGTGTAGGAATGATCTGGTAGCAATTGGAGGCGAAACGTGCGAAATTAGAGCCAAAACGGACGAGAAAAAAAGAGCGAAGGGAGCAGTTGGGCGCCACAGACAGAGGCTTGAGCCACCTGTGGCGCTGGAGGCAATGTTGATTAATGAAGCAGCGCCGTGGCTGGCGCTGACCAGGGCGCTAGTGACGTGAAAATTTCATAGTTCTCCCGGGACACGGTTATTTCGGCCCTAAACTTACCCAACACGTATAAAAGCAAGACTAAACTTATTTGTGAGGGGGTTGACGCCACTTTGGAGGAAAAATACACACGAGAAAGTTAGGAAGCGGAGAGATCTCAGTTTTCTTCATATTTTTCTAGTATTTTCAATTATTCAACACTTATGAATTTATTTGATTACATCATGAGTGGCTAAAAACTCGTTGTTCTGGGGTTGTGATTTAACCATGAATATTGTTGTTTAACGTTAGCTTAACCTTGATTATAATTTACCAATATATGATTGTTTCTTCAATTCTGTGATTAATTGCTTAATTGTCTGGACAACAGTTAGGTTCTATTTACTATATATGCTATGCTTGGGAAAGCCGTGTATAAATTAAAGAAGAATTGAAGAGAACGCAATCTTAACTCTTAGGGGGGGATTTGTGGTTAGGATAGGAATATACATAGTCATCGTGCTTAATTAAGTATCATAATCTTAATGGTGGTTCGACCCGCTGTGTTGTATGGGGCTGAGTGTTGGCCAGTCAAGAACTCCCACGTGCAGAAGCTGAGAGTAGCAGAGATGAGGATGTTGAGATGGATGTGTGGGTATACCATGCGAGATAGGATTAAGAATGAAGTTATCTGGGACAAAGTGGGAGTAGCCTCCGTGGAGGACAAGATGCGGGAGTCGCGGCTGAGATGGTTCGGACATGTTAGGAGAAGAAGTATTGTTTCCCCTGCCAGGAGGTGTGAGAGGTTGGTCATAGAGAGTTTGAGAAAGGGTCGAGGTAGGCCTAAGAAGTACTGTGGAGAAGTGATTAGGCAGGACATGGCGCTGCTTCAGCTCACTGAGGACATGACACTTGATAGGAGGGTGTGGAGGTCGAGGATTAAGGTAGAAGGTTAGTAGATAGTTTATAGTGTTCACCGATAGGATTAGTAGCATGCATTTCCCTTTATATTCTTAGATTTTCATTACGGTATGTAGTTTTGTTCGCCTCAGGTATTGTATTCCCTCTTGCTATTATTGGATACTAGTTATCCTTTATTACGGTGTGTGATCTTTTTTTTCCCTTCTCTTTTGAGCCGAGGGTCTATTGGAAACAACCTCTCTATCTGCACTAGGTAGGGGTAAGGTCTGCGTACAGACTACCCTCCCCAGACCCCTATTAAACTGGGTTTGTTGTTGTTGTAATGCGTTCTTAATAGATTAATTTCATAGGAATATAAACGTTAATCTATTTCAAATAGGCGAGTAGTACTTTGGGAGAACGCTATGAGAACAATTATTGATAAATTAGCAACCATGAGTGAATTGTATGAAAGGAGGAGTTAATTAGAACACAATATGAATGGTGGATCGATCATAACCCTGGAATATTTGTCTCTACTGAATACACAACAATCAACTCGATAATTTAGTCATTACTTAGGATCATAGTATAACATAATCATATTCTTGGATTTTGATTTTGGCTTGATTGAATAACAATTTTAGTGAGTAGTTGATACAAGTCTTTGTGGGTTCGACACTATACTTATCATTTTATTACTTGAACGACCACATATACTTGCATGTGCGTTTGGGAGCAACACGTTTGGTCCCATGCACATGCCATGTAAATCTTACAAAGATGCATCTATGAAATGATTACATGCGCATTTATTATTAGCCCGCAATATGTTATTTGTGAGGTAATTTGCTCAATAATTTAATTTAGAGCATAATTTTCAGATTTTCTATTCAAGACAGTTCATATTATAAGTTAGTTTACATCACAACTGGTTTAACAAAATAATTTATTGAGTGCCTCCACTTAGTAGCTAAACTATTTCGTAGGAGAAAAAAGCTATCTATATTAGTTTGATATACGTTATATACGAAAGTATATTACATTCTTCCCTCACAAGTGGTTCAGAGTCAGGAACCAAATAATTTCATCTTATTATTATTATCAAAGTGCGATGCATATTTTGATTAATACCATAACACACAAAGATGAGTTCCCAAAATTGAGGAAGAAAGTTAGTTTTTCTAACATGAAGGGGGGGGGGGGGGGAGGGGGACAAGATAAACAATTGAGAAAACGTTACGTGAAATGAATTATCATTTGTACATCAAGATCCTCGAAAAAGATAATATGAACTTGAAATTATTAAAAAGATAATTCACCTGCAATATATTGCAAAGCATGTCAGACGCATTTGCTGACCCAAAAAAAGTAAATATATTCTCACTGTAAATGCTCTTATTAGAATAAGTCTTAGAAGGACAAAGTCTACGATAACTTAAAGCGTATAGACAAATTGATTTCAAGTAAAATTATTGATAAAGAAGATTAGAAAATGATTATAATAAAATAGCGAGTGATCTAGAAGATCACATTACATAATACTTCATAAAATCTCAAGAGAGGTCCAGGAACCTGAAACTATGAATGAAGAGATCTCTATGTTATGTCTTTATGAAAAATATATTGGAACCGATATATAAGTTCGTTGACGACATCTATCATAGAGCTAAGTATAACTGAGGCCTCAAGTTTGTCGAATACAAACATAAAAATATTGGCCAAATAGAAAAGACACAACTCAGAATTGGTTTCATATGAAAGACACGCAGTTTTGGACATGTAGTTCAAACACTTGAAAGTATAAAGTGAATAACGAATGCAATCACTTTTATCTATCTTGTATGTCTAGCATGACATAAAAACTTGATATGCATCTAAAGTTTTTTTATATGGCTTATATGACTCAACTTATATGACAATCCTTGAAGGATATAAATTGCTTAAAGCACATAAAATTCTTGGTCATGAAGTACTACATCCTAAGTGCAATTTGTGCACATTTGTATCTTGCTAAAACTATGACCATGATATAGCGAGGATTTTCAAGGTACAATATATTCATTGGAGTTAGTGTGACTGATTTATTCATCAAATTTATGCCGACGGTCAACCTTCAAGAAGCTAGTGTACAAGATTGAGATGCGAATGCTTAATGATGTGAATTGATGCTCTCATCAGGGGGAGTTAATACACGTTGTGCGCTTTTTTCCTTACAAGGTTTTTGTCCCACTGGGTTTTTCTTGCAAGGTTTTTAACGAGACATCCAAAATGCATATTGTTAGATATGTGTACTCTTTTTCCCATTGGGTTTTATTTTAGTTAAGGTTTGAACGAGGCACATTATCTATTGAATAGATATTCAAGGATGAGTGTTATGAATAATATTTTATTTATAGTGAATGTCTATATTCTAGAGAGATTATAGGTTTGTAACTTGGTGGCTAAGTCACTTTTTCCCTATAAATAGAGGGTTATATTCCATTGTAATTAATCTCAAATCAATAAGAATTCCCTCTCTACTTTTCTCTGTAATACTCTTTTCTTCTTTTATTGTTTTATAACAAATAATGAGTTTATTGGATATAATTGAAAATTGATTTAGCCTATCAATTTTCACACAGAGAATAATAATTAACATACATAATCACGAAAAGAAAAAAAAAGGCAAAAAAAAAGTTACATGAGATACAATTCAAAGTTAAAATCGAATCTCTAATTTGATAAACATAGCAGCATATCTCCTTCTTGAAAAGACCGATCTAAAATATTTCAACACAAATAGCAGGCAAGATTATTGTTTATTTTTCTAATTAATATACATGGATTATATATTAATTATATATATAGAGAGTTTAAACGAAATCAGTTATTTTGGTTAATTCTTTTTTAAAAAATAGGAAAGGAGGAACCTTTTGATTGAACGGTCTATATTCATTACGACCACTTTCAAATTTGTGGTCAATATTTCATTATCTTTCCCGAAAAGTAATGTGTCATAATAAAAACATTTTAAGAAAAAAAAAAATTATGGAGTAATACAGCAACATTGATCGTTGTTCGAGCTTCAATCCTATTAGCTGTTAAAGTAGTCATTAAATATCATTATGAATTTGTTTAATTTTTAAAAAGGACTTTTCTATAGGAAAATAATTGAAGTAGAACTACGTTGGTTATGAGTTCTAGATCTAAAAAAATATGGTTTATTGGGGCTGAATATATTATTTATATATATTAAATAAAATTTACAATATATATACGACGTATGAGCCAAAGTTACGAATTCTATCGAATTCATAAGTAAAATGGTACTTTTTTCATTCTATGAAGCTATCTATTATCTCAAAACAGGACAATGAATAAGTTAATTGAGCTTTCCTTTTCATTTTTAAGTTTTCAAATATTGCAACAAGTGAATTAAAGTAGTCAAATTTTATAGTGGTATCAAATTATCAATTTCTAGAATTGGGTTATATTATTTTTAATTTTTTATTATCTTATAATTAAATTTTACCATTGTAAAATTTACGTATCGATGTATATTGCTTTTCATTGAATATTAAAATTGAAATATGTAAACCAAAAATATAAATTAGATTATCTAAAACACACACACAAAAAGAGAGGAGATCAAAAACTGAACCTCAATATAATCTTAAAAAAGGAGCTATTTAAACAGGGTCTTAAAGATGAATCGGATAAATTGTCAATTGAAAAAGAAATATAAATAGAATAGATTATAAGAACTTATTAACAACTTTGCATCTTAAAAAATTAGAAAAATTACATTAAGGCCTCTTAATAAGTTTTGCTTTAGGCCACCAATTTGGTTGAGCCGCCCTTAGGTAGCTCCGTCGTGTTACATAAAATATCAGAAAATATTAGTTTTCTTAGATTATTGGTAAAACTCTGAATGTTCTTCAAAGATGAGTCTTGAAACAACGGTAAAATTGTCTCCATATAACTTATATGTCACATGTCAATCGTATATTTTTATATAAAAATAAGCTGCTTACGTCACACTACCTTAAAATACGATCTTTTTCGAATTGTGACTGAATACGGTATGCTTCGTACGTGGGTACGTCCTTTTGATTTTGTTGTAGGAAACAATATCGTCTGATGAAAAATGTAGATAACGATGTTTGTATTACCTCAGTGCATATGTAATACTGTCTCTTTCCAAATAGGAAGTGGAAGAGTCGAATTAGAACAAATGTGTTGATGACGCAAAACTCAGACAACGTAGGATTCAAAGGTAGTAGACCAAATTTATTTTATTTAAAATAAGACAGCAACTAGTACAACTACTCCTATATTTTAAGGAAAAGCATGACCAAATGCAAAGTATGATTATTACTATTTATAATAGCAATCATTAGCTATAGATTCTTCCTATAAAAAAGAACAATTATTTTAAATTAAATAGTAATAATAATTCAGTAAGACATCGCTATAACAACATCGATATATAACAATTATTAGTTTAACCAAAGAATTAAATTCTTAGTCAAAGTCTATTTTTAAAAGTACTCGGGCTACTGATAACCAAGAAATTCAATATACTCTCAATAATAAGAAAGGAAACTAGAATAAGAGATGACAAAGTAATCGATTGAAGGCACCAGAAAGTAATTATATTCCAATAATAATCAGAACGTGTTTGTACACGTGACATCTCTTTCCCTTATACATGAGTCTATCAGTACAACGTATTTTCCCTTTTATGACAAAATCATTATGAGCATTAATGATATTAATGAGACATTATAATTGGTTAATCATAATTATTCATGAAGATTCTGTAACGTTTGTGATCATTCACGCTCATTAATTGACGATTCATGAATCTTCCCATTTAATTGTCTTGATTCATTCCGCATGTGCCTCTTCATATAACTGTTTAGACTCGAGCGACCATATCCTTTCATCTCGTGGGGTGATTTGCTCGTATTTGTTACGACTCGTGTCTCTTTTAATGCATCTCTCCAGCTATCGCTTTTCTAGTGATCCACGTGCCTTGCTATATCATCCATATATTTAATTCCACTTGTAATATTTATTTTTACCAATACAGATAGTCCCCCCACTTACCAATTATTCAGCAATTGAATATTTGGGAAGTGGATCACATTTATTGCGGGAATTTTTTGCCGCCGTTTCTCATGTACCATCGTATCTTCTTCAGAACCAACACGTCGTATGTCACTTCTATTTAATGCATGTGACGCGTGGCATTCAGTGATTGGCTCTGCAACTCTTCAGCGGTTTTAGGGCTTTTTGCGGTTGCGTCAGTCACGAAGTGACTGTTTCATTATAATGTTTCCATCATGGCCCCCTTTACATGACGGTTGCTTCTTCGTATAAATACCTCATTTGCCTTTGCTTTTACGAAAAACTTTCTACAGTGTTATTCAATCACAATAGTTCTTGTTCATCAACACGTATTACCTTCTTATACAACTACGTCTTCTTCAAATCCTGATCCTCGTAATGTTGTTATAGTATATGAACTTCCCCCTTCGTCTGCTCCTATCAAAAGTAGAAGAGGTGGCCGGTTACGTAGTTTAGGGTCTGTTTCTATCAGTGGTTCTTCTTTTCAACCCAGTACTACTACCACGTCGTCTTCTAGAACTTGGGCTTCTTCTTTTCATAGATCTTCTGCTAGAAGTAGGGATTCTAGTGAACCACTTCGTGAACCCACAGTTGATGAGATTATTCCTGCTAAACTCTCCTTCTTTACTGATAGAGAATCGATTAGAAATCAAGTTACTTTCATAACTTCTCATGATCGTGCTGATGTTTACCTTTCTCAGATTACTGAGGGCTTGATTTCTCTTGTGCGAAGAGAGTGTCATTGGAAATTTGACTTCCCAATTTTAGTCCCTAATGAAAATCAAAGGATCACTTCATTCAAAGTTGGTTATTCTTTTGTTTATACATATCACTTTACGTTAGGTTTTAGACCACTTATTGATCCAATCATCATAGAGTTTTATTGTTTCTTCAACGTTTGTCTAGGACAAATTGGTCTTATTGTATGGAGAGTCGTGGCATGCCTAAGATACTTGTCAAATTTGGCCTCTTTACCCTTTACCTTTTATCACTTGTCACGACCCATTTCCGGAGTCGTGATGGCGCCTGTCGTGGAACCAGGCCATCCACCCATTTATTACTAAACTAGGTCTAATTACCAGTGAAATACCATCATTAATAAGTTTGAAAACAACAACAATGAGAAATCTAAGGTTGGAACTATTCATGAAAAACAAAACTCAAATCCTACAAATCCCGGATTCGATGTCACACAGTCATGAGCTGCTAATACATAATACAAATGAAATAGGAATGACCAACATAGTCTGAAAAGTAAATAACGACAGGTAGAATAGGAAAGAGATGACGAGATCGCGGTCGCCAACTGCTACCTCAACAACTCTGATGGAAACTGTGAGCTACTCAATGACCAGAGCCGTGTCCTGATATACCTGGATTTGCACACAAGGTACAAGGTATAACATGAGTACACCAACTGAAAAGTAACGAACCCAAACTATGGGCTGAGAGGTAGTGACGGACTAAACCTCCGATGTTTGTGAACAACAACACATAACTTGAACATGACAGTAATATGGCAGAAAATAAGGAAGATGCACCAAATTATGTCTGTAAACTCTACATATCAGTATATGATCATAAAGAATCAGAAATGATATGTACATAGTATCCCTACTCTCACACGGAAATCCACTCAGTACTAAAATTGGACTTCAGGCCCAGGAAAGGTCCATCCCGGATTATGCATAAACCCAAGTGACGTAGTCACCGAGTACTGAGAAAAGGGCCCGTCCAGCCCCACGGAGAAAATCCATCTCCGGAACATCTCACTCGGACAAGATCCATGTCCAAGGACGATCCATCCCTCAATATATCTCAATAACTTCGGGCAAGATCCATGCCCAGGGAATATCCATCCCTCAATATATGTGTGCTCACTGGGGGTGTAAAGACTCCGTAGGGGCTCCTATAAGCCCAAGCGCTATATCAAGCCAACGAAGGCATGATTCAATGATCGTTCTGGTGTGCAGTCCAAATCTCATAACTGTCTCAATACCAGGCTCTCGACCTCACTCAGTCAATACCTTCCAGTCTCACTCACAAGGCTCACATATATAAGATTCAGCCCCAAACAATGATAACAGATAAATAACTAACAATTACTGAGACTGAGGCATGAAACATATGCAATAACATGACTGAGTACATGAAAGAAAATATTCACAAATAGAGACAACAATAACTGACCATTCCGGTCTGAACCTATTGGCGTGAAGCCTTAGCATTTATGCTTAACATGGTTTCTAATATATTCAAGGTAACTACCACCCTCACGGTACTAGTATCAGCCTAGAATAATCATTAGGCAGTGCCATAGGATGATCCAGACCACCAATATCCGGTGTACGCCCGCATGCCCGTCACTTGGAACGTGCATCACCTTAATTAACATCAAATATCAGATAATTTGGGGTTTTGAACCCTCAGTTCCAAGTTTGGAAACATTACTTACCTCAAAACCGGCTAAAATACTACTCCACAGTGCCCTTGCCTCTAAATTCGACCTCCGAGTGCTCCAAATCTACCAACAATCAGATTTGTATCATTATAATATGCCATGGGATGGAACCCAATCGAAATTTATAACAAATACTCAAAAATCCCGAAATTGGTCGAAACCCGACCCCCGAGCCCACGTCTCGAAATTCGATAAAATTTACAAAACTGGAATCCTTGTCCTTCCCCGAGTCTACCCATATCAAATTTATCAAAATCCGACCTCAAACGCCCATTCAAATCATCACAAGAATTTCCAAACTTTTCTTCCCATTCCCCCCCATTTTCCACTTTGATTCCTCAATTTACATGGTAAAAATCAATACTAATTCGTGAAATTAGACTAAAAGTGATTGAAGAACACTTACCACAAGATTCCCACTGAAAATCTCTCCAAAAACCTCCTTATCCCGAGCTCTCTAATGGGGTTTTGAAATATGGCAAACCCTCATTTTTTAACTTCTTAACTTTCTGCCCAGTGATTCCTTCTATGCGATCGCGAACATCTAGTGGCGACCGCGGAGAACAACTTTGCTGCCCCACGAAATTACCCTACACGATCGCAGACATCAACACGCGATCGCGATACACCTCGACTTAAACTCACGCGATTGTGAAGCATCCCACGCGATCGAGAAGAGCAACTGGACCCCTTCCTCACGCGCCCTTCAACCTTACGCGATCACGGACTCCTCCACGCGATCGCACTGCACAATTTACTCAACTCACGCGATCGCGACCTTCTTCACCCGATCGCGAAGAACAAAACTCTTCCCTTCCCCAGCTAGACCTACGCGATCGAAAACTTCCTCCCGCTATCACGTAGATGGAAACCAGAAACTTCACACCAACAAAATCTGCCAAGTTTTCAAGCCAAAAGTTGGTCCGTTAACCACCCGAAACACACTCGAGGCCCTCGGGACCTCAATCAAATATACCAACACATCCTAATTGATCATTCAAACTTAGTCGAGCCTTCGAAACATAAAAAACAACATCAAAATACCAAAAACCCATCGAATTCAAGCCTATGAACTTCTAAATTTCTAAATTCCACCAACGATGCCGAAACTACCCAAAACAACTCCGATTGACCTGAAATATTTGCAGACATATCCAAAACGACATTACGAACCTGTTCCACTGTCGGAATTCCATTCCGACCCCGATAGCCTATTTTCCACTGCCGATCGGAAATCGCCAAAAACTAACTTTCGCCAATTCAAGCCTAATTCTACACCGGACATCACAAAATTATTCCGGACGCACTCCTAAGTCCCAAATAGCCTAACGAAGCTATTCGAGCCATAAAATCCTCATTCCGAGGTCGTTTACCAATAAGTCATCTCTCATTTGACTTTCCCAACTCTAAAGCTACTTTTAGAGACTAAGTGTCTCAATTCCTTCTATAACCCCTCCGAAACTGAGCTAATCAACTCTAACACTTCATGAACAGTATAACCCAGCTATGACAAAGCAGAAACAGTGGAGAAAAATAAAATTTCTACGGAACGGCCGGCCGGGTCGTTACAACTTGATTCATCTTTATTCCCCCAAGTTATTCCGTTCTGGGGTGTTTACTCTCGTGGCTGGAGTAAGAGGGTTTTAGTGAGCCCTAAAGATTACAAGGTGTCACGACCCAAAAAATTTCACTGTCGGGACCGTGATGGCGCCTAACGTTGAACCCGCTAGGCAAGCCAACGTGAATATTCAAGTATGTTATAATCCTTTATTATTAAATGAGAACAAGTGAAATACGACCTTTTCAAAAATAAAAGCATAAAATGAAAACAGGCTAAAAGTACATAACTCAATCCACTGATTTTACGAATTTTCAAAATAACCAAAACCCAGATCTTTGGAGTCACAATGTCACGGACTATCTACGAATAATCCTTTATTACGTTAATGCTCATTTCGTAAGTGTTTATCCAAACTTTTTGACTAGCCCTGATTCGATCTCCTGCTTGGTTAAATCATTTCCCTTCACTCCCGTGGTGAACGCAGTGACATGGTCGCGTGGGTCAGTTGTCCCATCATATTTTGGTATGTCAGGCGTTTTGAACTTCTTGGGAATGGGCAATGGAGCTGCGCTTGGTTTTTAAGGTTGTTGTGAGTATTTGTCGATATCAACTCCTTTGATTACACGTGGTACGCCAGGTATTTGCTCAATACAGTCATTTTATTCTTTCACCTGTTTCTGCAAGGTTAGTACTAAAGTTTGTAAATCAGAATTAGTAGACGTACCTGGTCTCCCGTTACGTGACTCATTGGGAGTTCCCCCGCTTCCTGAATTAGCTAACCCTGAACGTGGGATTTTCACGGTTGCATTATTATTTGGTGGAGGATTTGGTGGCACAACTGATAGTCCCCTCACGAAATCCTGGAGAGCATCATTCACGTATTCAACTATTAATCGCTTCACAACATCCTGCTCAACAGTTTGTTCATTCCCATATTTTTCATTATTGTGAGTGATGGATCTTTCAAGGGACCCTTCTCATGAAGTGCGTGGTGTCTCCTGTGGTGATGGAACTTGAGTCCTCTCCACCTGCTGGTTGTTGTCATAAACGTTCGACATGATTTGGTTGCGAAAGAGAGAAATTTAGAAAGTAAGAAGATTATCAGATTCCCGGTAGCCAAGCGAATTTGTTTAACCAAATAATTAGATTCTCCGTCAAAGCCTATTTTTTGAAGTACTCGGGCTACTGATAACCAAGAAATTCAATATACTCTCAATAATAAGAAAGGAAACTAGAATAAGAAATGGCAAAGTAATCGATTGAAGGCACAAGAAAGTAATTATATTCCAATAATAATTAGAACGTGTCTGTACAAATGACATCTCTTTCCCTTATATAGGAGTCTATAAGTACAACGTCTTTTCCCTTTTATGACCGAATCATTATGAGCATTAACAATATTAGTGAGACGTTATAATTGATAATCGTAACTGTTCATGAAGATTCTGTAATGTTTGTGATCACTCATGCTCATTAATTGACGATACATGAATCTTCTCTTTTTACTGTCTTGATTTAGTCCGCTGGTGCCTCTTCATATAACTATTTAGACTCGAGCGACCATATCTTTTCATCTCGTGGGTGATTTGCTCGTATCTGTTACAACTCATGTCTATTTTAATGCATCTCTCCATCCGTCGTTTTTCTAGTGATCCATGTGTCTTGCTATATCAGCCACATATTTAATTCCACGTGTAATCTTTATTTTTACCAATACATTATTCACTATAACAATCAAGTTTTCCTCATAACCGATTTTTATTACCTCCTTATAACAATTTTAATCTATTACAACAATAATCATATTTATAGCAAAACGGTCTTTATAAAATTACACCTCTATAACTGCCATCCAGAATTTCAATGATTACTAATAATAATTCTAAAATTATGCACATAATTTTTTTCATTAAATAAAGTTTCTATCTTGCATAAGATTTGCACATGATATCTTTTCCATTGGACAAATTTCAAAAAATATTTAGATAGAACATTTAACTGTTAAGCTCTTAGATTGTCTTTTAGAGAAAGTTATGGATACCTTTTTGCTGAAAATTTGGATACGCATCTTCGTCAATTCAAGCGTTATATCGATAGTAAGAAAATAAAATCTACAAAACAAGCTACAATTACAATCCATCAATCTTGAAAAAAAATTATTTTTCTAGGTAGCTTTAAAATGTTTGCCTTTAAATCTTTATATATTTAGCTATAAATTTATTAATAACGTATTAGCTTTCTTCAACATTTAACTTGTGAAATATGCATATATTTTGAAATTTTAAATTTGAATAATTTTTTATTTTTATGTGTAACATTTAAAAGAAAAAAATAGTTGATTTTTGGATAATTTTTATCTATAACAGCTAAAAAATACCTAAACATCAAATGATGTTACAGAAGTATAACAATCATTCACTACAAAAATTCAAAATAATCGAAGCAAACCAGGTTGTTATATAGATAATTGAACGTAGTATGTCCCAATAAATGTGGACGAACTAAAAACACTATTTTAATTTGCTTCTCTTTGAAAGATCCCCCAGAGTTTGGACTATTAAAATTGTATTCGAAACTCCATTAAAAAATGTAAGTACATCTAAACATTATTATTATTATTTTTGGGGGGAGGGGGGAGGGGGGAGGGCTCCAACCACCCCATGCAACGCCACCTTATTTGTAATTCAAATTCGTCTTAAATAAAAACAAAATTATGAATTATTTTGCCGCGTCAGTGTTCTTTAGGTTTTTAATTTATATATTTGTTTTCTAGCTACGAAACACTATAAAATGAATATTTATATGTCATTATTCATGTATGACGCTCAAAACACCTTTGAAGAGATTGCCTAAATACTATGACTGACCAAACACTTTTGTTTATAACCATATGATATTAAGAGCTTACTAACCTGACTAATCTAAATTCACGTGACGTAGGGCTCATAAAGGAAAAAACGCTCCTTGATTTCTTCATTTCTAGGATCCGAACCCGAAATCTCCAACCCCATTCCATTAAAAAAGAAGCCACTTCCATATAACAAATGACAAATCTCGACAGTTTGGCTAAACGGGACTAAGCCAGTGGCCCCTGGAGCCTGACTCAAACTATAATGAGTTGGGTGATAAGACACAATTATCGATGGATCTGAATCGATATTTTACTCATGAATGTTGTTTAAGGAAATTAACTTAAATAGTCGTCCGCCCAATTTAATAGCCAGAAAATATATATTACGTATAATTAGTATATAAAAATTATATATTGACTATGGAGATATAAATATTTTTGGTCAAGCGGCCAAATATATAACTTTCCCCGTGTTTAATTAATTGTGGCGTGTCCACCACAAAGGCTTTAGTTCAACGGATTCTTGACAATTTTGTAACCTTCTATAATCTGTAATAGCTAAAATTACTTTTAGTTATACTCCATAGTATGTAGTTCCAATCAGAACAACGATGACTCCATATAATAAAATTTAAAATCAATTTTCAAATGTCACATCCAACAAATGTGTTACACCTTCTACCGCGGACACCACTATAGTTTTTTTTATTTAAATAATCTGGTATATTTTATGCTTTCCTCGAATTGTAAACATGATATTAATTAGTCTTTGTCCATTCTTAAGAGACTCCGGACGCTCCTTGTCCTAAGCCCTAGGCATCCGGTTACCTTTGCGGATCTTTGCCGCCTACTTTTGCTCTATTGTTACTTACGACGTCTCTTCTCTTACGCAATTCCTGACTAGTCGTAGTTTTTCTAAGGACCGGAATAAGAGGTTTCGGCTCCCCCGACCGCCCCACCTTTTCATTTTTTGATCGATATAAAACCAATGGTCGAGGGCTCTTTTTTAGTGAATTCTACCCTGACCTCAATGAGAACGGAGATTCCTTTCTCCTCGGGCAACTCGTCCACGTCTGCAAGCTACTTGACAGCGTCGACGAGTTTTTCCAGCATGAATTACTTCCCGCACTCCTCTCTGTTCACGGGCAACTTTTCTTGCATGCACGCAAATTTAGAGCGAAAGACATTATGTTAGTGTTTGAAGTATAATTTTCTTGAAAGAAAGGACGAACCTTACAAACTGAGGAAAAGAAAAAATTACATCAATAACATACGAGTGTATATCTAAATGATATAGGATTATATTACAACCATTACTTGCATAGATCCCGTATTATACATACATGGGAGAAACTTCGATCAAATCTTTTTTCTTTTTAC
This sequence comes from Nicotiana undulata, assembly GCA_005239495.1. NCBI lineage: Eukaryota > Viridiplantae > Streptophyta > Magnoliopsida > Solanales > Solanaceae > Nicotiana > Nicotiana undulata. Next base: position 98,638 of record ML295846.1, on the reverse strand, counting down.
AAAAAAAGTAATTTATGAGCCCAAAACAAACATTTTTTTTTTGTTTCTCACATGATGTCTGGTATCCACATTGAGGCCCGACTAAATTCGGATTCGCGCCGGGAAAGCCCACATTGGGAGTAAAATGCTCCCTAACAAAAGGGACTCCATACAAGGGACTCGAACTCGAGACATCTGGCCAAGGATGAAGGAGTACTTACCACTCCACCACAACCCTTGTGGGTAGCCCAAAACAAACTTAAGTAACAAATGGATCAAAGTAGTTAATTTATGTTATTTTCACCAATTATGTTGAAATTTTAAGACATTTCTCCCGGAAAGAATGGAATGAAGACAAAAAAATCAACAAACACAATCCCCAAAACATATGATTAACCTTTGAAATAGAAACACGGAGAAAACATTAGTGGCCTAGGGTTGTATTTAGAAAGAAAAAGGCAGTCTGCTACTCTGAACTCCCGCTCGCGAAATCCGGAGAAGGATCGTACGCAGTCTTACCCTGCATTTCAGCAAGCAATTGTCTCTGCCCCTCGATACCGCGTTGCCTTCTTTTGTAATAGTTTTTATTAATGCAATCAAGCTTTTATTCAATTCTCATTATTGTTCTCTCAATTGTTGGCATTGATTTTCCCGTACGGCACTAACAATCTCGTCTAGCGTACGGAGGGGACCTCACTCGGCGGACGCCCTAACATCGGTTGCTTAGCCTTACATCGCCCTTCCAAGGAATCCCAGGAAGACACCACGTAACAGTAGTTAGAGGCTATTTTCAGCGCTCGAACCCTGCATTTCTGTAAGAAGGTTTTTCGTTAGAGGGTGTTTTCAGCGCTCGAACCGTGCACCTCTGTAAGAAAGTGTTTTCAGCGCTCGAACCCGTGACATCCTGATCACAAGACAATAAATTTACTAATTACGCCAAGACTTGCCTTCCGAAACTAAACATAAAACCTTTTATACGAAGCACAATAAGCAACATCAAGGACAAATGAACAATTCACCAAGCACATCTTTTTAAGTATGGCCACGTGCTTAGCTAGAAATGAGCTGGGCTTTTGGTCAGATTTGTTGAAAGGTACCAATTCTTTTCAATTCTATTGACGAAATTATTGATTCACATGTACCATAAATTGAACAGAAAATCCACCCTGTCTAGAACATATATAAGTGTAGCATAGAGCAACGAGTGTAAGCTTATGATTTCAATACCAAAAAGCCTCTAAGTGTATTTATATTCCTATTCCTGAATCCTGATGCAGCCTTATAGCAAACAAATAGTATGTCCGAGCCAATGCTAAAAACCTTAAAACATAGAATTTAAATTCTGAATCCGCTTCTCTATATACCGCTTAGCTACTTACAGTATTTGATCATTGTGATTTTGTCAAGCCAGCCTGCTAATGCCCATTTGTGCATGCAGCCCATACTTGATTAATACTAGATCTCACCAAAGGATACAGCTTAAGGGCTTTCTAATTCTAAGGCCATATTGCTCCAACTCTTCAAAAATATTGCCGCACTCGTGTCGGGTCCTCCAAAAATGCACTACTTTTGAAGGATCCGATCGCACCCATCGGCAATTTTGAGAGTCCGAGCAACATAGTTCTAAGGTCATGTTCACATTTGCCCTAACCAAAAAAGCAGTTATAACAAAAAATGGAAACTCTGAAAAGTGTTCTATATGGATGTTGCTAAACATTGCACTCTCAAATCACTAACATTAAAGAATAGCAGTTCGAGATACAAAATCTACAGTCCTACACTTACTATCTTTATCTATAATAAAACAATGTAGTTACCAACATAACCAAATATGCAGATCAAGATCTTACATTTCAAGCAGGTAAGATTTCAAGCAAATTAGCCAACACCCCAAAAAGGCATTAAACGAAATAGGGTAATCTGCCTCTCGATTCCCATTTTTATAACCCAAGCACAGAATGTACAGCATGAGGAAAGGTAGCTCAAAACAGAATTGCTTTCTAGCCAAAATAGAGCAAATTCTGAACTGTTCGCGGTTATTCCCTTCACTGTGCCGAGGCACCTCACCAAACATTAACCATCAAAATATATGCCACTTTATCACTAACATGAATTCTTGATCTGTTTGGAGTGTGCAGGATACTTATCCCTTTTTCCCACCCTCAAGGATAGGATGGGAAGACAAAATAGTAGTTTCTTGATGACGACCAAGCTGCGAACGAATGAACTATAGCACGATGAACTTACTGCTGATCGAAAATGAACCACAATAATCAAAACATATATCCCTGACCACAACAACAGCAACTCAGTATAATCCCACAAGTGGGGCATGGAGAGGGTAGTGTGTACACAGACCTCACCCCTGCCCCGGCGGGGTAGAGAGGCGGTTTCCGATACTCTCGACTCAAGAAGACGAAAAGAGACAATAAATCAGTAACAACAACACAACACAGGCCAAATAGATAATATCAGCATTGTAAGAACCAGAAAATAGCTCGAAATAGGAGTAAAACACTCGCATACAACACGATCCTCTAAGAGATATTTATGAAGTAACCCTTCATTACTCGAGGACTTGGTCCAGTGGAAGACACAAAGCAGTGCTTGTGTAGCAAGTCCTTTTCTCCACTGGGGAAGCTTTCAGCCTTTCATATGCACCTTATTCTCATTATTATTCCCGTCCCAAACTTTTAAAACACTGCAAGTTATATCTCAGAATCTAAAAGCAAGTAGCGACAGTCACGATATACATATAATACAAATATCACATACAAAGTCACATAAATGGCAGCCCAATGTAGACCACCTTCTGATACACTTGCATATTAGTTTACATTTTTCTATATCCTATTTTAATGTAATATTAAGAACAACTACTGTACATTGCAGAGATGTTACCAGAAACCATCATCAACGGCCACGGCAGATGGAGGATAAGGATCATCCTCTTCCTCCATTTCCAACTCTGGTTCGGCAGATCCAAATTCAGACAACTCAACAGCAGCAAGGTTCTTTAGGTCAATAATCGAGAGCTCGTCAAGGTGCCTAACAACCAAGTCAGCAGCACCAAGCTCGTACACCGGATGTTTGCTGGCAACAGCAACACACTTCATCTGAGCATCATGTGCAGCCTCCACAGTTTGATTTGAGTTCCCAAACACTATACACCTCTCCGGTATGTATTGTAGAAGCTGTGATGCATAGACAAACATCTCCGGATCAGGCTTCCCCCTATGAACATCCTCTGCAGCTACAATGACACTAAAAATCCCTTCAATGCCAATGGTACCAATTGCATTCTCGACATATTTTCTCGGCCGTGTAGACACCAAAGCCATAGGCACCTTGTAGTGCATCAGGGTATTAACAAACTCCTGCGATCCAGGTCGGAAGCTATAAATTCCCCCTTGCAAAGCTTGATAAATCTCCTCCTTCCGAGAGGCCATTCTCCTCACTTGAACAGGATCTCTTGACCAACACAAAACTTCCGATATTGCTTGCTCATTCTTCATTCCTTCAATTCTTTTCAAAATGAAACCTGGAGGAGGTGATTTTCCTTCTTCTTGAGATAGAGCTAACCACGCCTGCTTCTCAAGATCGGGATTGTCTTCAGTTAACACACCTTCCCATTCAAATATAGCTGCTAACCATCCACAACCCATCCTTTCTTGTCTAAGCAATGGATTATGAAGAGCTGGATTATCAGCCTTATTCTTAGGTGGCCATAATCCTGGTTTTCTATCTACATCAGTGTCAATCCGATACCTGAAATCCTTAGGCATTTTCTCTTCCTCTCTATATGAATAAGTCTCTTTGGTCAATTCCATTGCTTGGCCTCTTATTGAGGAAATCCTTACACAAACAGCTCTTAGTCTTTCCAAATTAGAACCAGAAACAAGCTTTTTGCCAAGAAAATCAGCACAAGGCAACCGACATACATCGATTGGCTTCCGTTTACTCGACATATCTTTGCTACAATAACCTCCCAATACTGGCACACGCCCTAAAAGTGATGTTGCACCAATTGATTCAACCATCTTTACTAACTAATCTTTCACCCCCACCAAATCTTTAACTTCAAAGACTCAAACTTTTCACCACAAAACCACTCAAATCAACTAAACTGAACACAATTTCAATGAATCCAACAACCCAGCTGAAATTTTTTCACTTTCCCAAATCACCACACAAGTAAAGGTACAAAAGGGAACAGTAAAGCAACCCTTTTTACAATAAAGATCGAAAATTTATTCAATACCCCTAATTTAATTACACAATATAATCCCAATTTCGTGTACAACACACCAAACCCAAGATTCAACTCACCGTCTCACGTCAACAGCTCATAAAAGCCTAATTATTCAACGTCATAAATAGATTACTTAAGGAATAAGGAAAGATAGCAATTTACCCAAACAGGTATGTACAGAAATAAAAAAGAGAAAAGAGAAATTTTTAGATAATTAAACAGCAAATAAACCCATAGACTTATCCTATTATAAAAATTTGAAATTTGTGAGCAATATTATGCACTAAAAAGCTAGAAAGTTGGTTTTTTAATTATTTTTTTTTAACAGAAATATTTACAAAGAGATAAAGAGAGGAGGAACCTGAGGTGAATTGTAGAAGAAAGCAAAATACAGAGAAGATTTTTATTTTTTTTGTTATTATGATTTACGAATAGTAGTGGTATTTGGAAAGCGTGTCTGTGTGGTTTATAGTAGAAGAAGAAATTGAGGGCGGTTTTCTGGAAGTTTTCGGATTTGGTGAACCGGGTTTTGCCGGCCAAATATTAAACCGCGTCAACAAAAGGACACGTATCGGTTTAGTGACGTGTAGCGGATCTTTATTTGCTTTACTTTTGCCCTTGCATTTTGAGTTAATTTGACTTTGTACCCCTTATAATGTTGGATTATAAAGTTGATCCCTGTAGGCAGGGGTGTTCATGGTTCGGGTTTTCGGTGATTTATCAATTTTTTTCTTAAATATGAGACAAACATTACCAAATACATATTCCGGAGATAATATTTTTAACATAACACTAACAAACCAATTGCTATTTGAGAAATCTATCATATATTGATGATAATTGAGTCAAATAGTGATGAATAATTGAGTACTCAATTAAAATTCGATTATTTTTAACATGAAATAATTCTTGTACTTAGCAAAAGCAAACTACCAATCAAACTAGAATGTTAAGACAATGAATTAGATTATTAATAGCAAAGAACTATATTTAAAATACAAGCGACTAATATGTACCATAACATTTTAGAAACTTTATATAAAAATATACATATATATAGGTGTAATAATTAATTTAAATAACTACTTCTATAGTCGGTTTGGTTCGTTTTTTTGGGTTATTTTTTTACTAAAACCAAAACCAAACCAAATTTGATCGGTTTTTAATATTCAAAATCAAAACCAAACCAAACCTAAAAAGTATCGGGTTTTTTAGTCGGTTTTCATTTTTTCGGGCTTTATGAATACCCCTACCTGTAGGCTAGGGTTGTGCATTATACGGGTCAACCCGAATATTCGAACCGATACGTATTATTTGAGTTGATTTTGGATCGGATTTTGAATATTTAATTTTAGTTTATTATTTTGTATATCGGATCTGATACGATTTGGCTCAATTTACATCTGAACCGATTCAAAACTCGAAATATATGATTTATATATAAAAGATAAGTGTTCCCTTTCAAAAAATTTAAGGTATCTTTGTTATTTCTTTCTTTTTTTGCCTTATCTTTTTTTTCAATAATAAACGTGAAAAATATGAAAATAAATGAGTTTTGTTATTGAAAATGGTAGGTGATAGCATCTTATAATTATTTATTTTAGCATCTTAATAAGGCGTACAATTCGAACCAAATTTCAAAATATTTATATGATCCAAACATCAAAATCCAATCCGATCCCATCCAAATTTAATTCAATTCAGATTCGAATTGCAATTTACAAAATCAAAAATTATAATCCAAAAGGTTCTAAATCCGATCCGATTTGATTTATAAATAGGCTATAAGTATACTAAATTTTGATTTTATTACTTACATATTTTTCTTCCTAAGATTTTTTATCACGCTCTTTGGTTTTGTTGTGAATTGATAGATAGATATTTACAATATTAAAGTGGGAAATAAATACATACATGAGCTTGATCTGAATATGTGGTTTGTCTTACACTACATATCGTTGACTTTTACATTATTATTATTATTATTATTATTATATTTATATATTTAAGATTTAAAGAAGAAAAGAAGAAAAGAAAAAGGAACAAAGAAAATTAAATGCCTAAATTCTCATTGATATTAAACTGTAAGCTTTGGTGATCAATTACTTATTTGCATGCATCTTTTTGATATCGATTGTCTAAAGCATTATCTAATTAGTCGATAAACGATTTTAATTTCGTTATAGTTTTTATATTTTAATAAATACACCACTGTTTTATCAGAAAATCAGTCATATGATTTCTAGAATTAATAATATATTTAAATGACCCTTAAATATAATTTGGGGGGGGGGGGGGGTAAAAACGTGCCTTTTAACCAATCT